>JADBJO010002259.1:31394-67002 GCA_016801955.1 Conus betulinus
CATCCATGTTAACGGATATTCTGGCTTAGCTGTTTATGTCAATGGCACATGACAGTACCTCTCCAATTCGAGCATCTGTATCAGGGAAGTGTAAAAAAGTGGAGGTAGCTGAAGCCAGACATAGTAGGACATCACAGGAGTCAAGCTATGGGAACATGTTCATACATTAAAGAAGTTTCTACATATGATCATTTTGTTATTTAAGCTGCAAACTTTGATATCCTTTTTTTTACACTATGTAAAGCAGATAGCAAAACGATCACTGCGACCGCAGGCAGGGAGCAAACCGTTTTCTAAATGTGAACGGTTGTCAGGGTCTGATTGTAGATGGGGGAAGTTCAAAGCCTTGATCTCTGTTCAGGCTGGGGCATCTGGTCTTAATTTCGATGGCTTCTTTAACTTTTTTCTTTTTGTGAGGAAGGGCTCTGTAGATAGGATAGATGTTGGTTTCTTTGGGGCTGAAACTGTGGCCTGTGGCTTGTAGATGTTCATGTATGGCAGAAGTAGATCGGTTTGGTGTTCCTGTAGACGGGTGGTGTGGTGGTCTTGCTGTCTCGCCAATGTAGGTATGGGTACAGTCTTGACACCCTACCTGGTACACTACACACACTGCTTGTGGGGGTCCGTTTTGTCTTTGACAGGGGTCAGTTGCTGGCATAGGGAGTTGGTGGGTTTGTGGAACACGTTGCATCCATGTTGTTGTTGAGGGTCCAGGCTAGCTACTCTGAAACTCCTCTAATGTAAGGGATCCCCACTTTCACACTGTCCGTTTCTGTAGTAGAAGGGTAGCGAACTGGAGGGTTGTCCCACATCCATGCAGGGTATCCATTAGTGGAAAAGCAGTCTTGATGTGTTCTTCTTTCAGCTCTTCCTCCTTAGTGGAACACAGTACAGAGGCTCTGTGTGTGAGAATGTTGACAACAGATCTCTTGTGCTGGAGGGGTGGTTAGAGTGAAAGTTCAGATATTGGTCAGTGTGGGTGGATTTCCTGTAGACGGTGGTCTCCACCCTGTCGTCATGGGTTCAGGTGATGAGTGTGTCCAGGAACGGGATCTTCCCTTCTGCTTCAGTTTCCGAAGCGTATTGGATACTGTCGTTGATGGAATTAGGTGAGTGGTTAAGCTGTCAACCTCCGTCTCCTGTATGCGGGTCATGGTGTCATCCACATAGTGGTATCACATGCTGGGAGGGTAGGCAGGGTCTCAAGGGCTACTTTTTCAAAATGTTCCATGTACAGGTTGGCTACTACTGGAGATGCTGGCGAACCCATGGCAGCTCCTTGTTTCTGCTTGTAGAACTCATGGTTTAACGAAAAGTAGGTGCTAGTGAGGCACAGTTCCAACAGTTCTAGCACTTGTTCTGTAGTGAGTTCACACCGGTGACAAGGTGGTGGTATCCTCAGTCTTCTCCCACATGACTTGGAGAGCCTTGGGTACAGGGATGCTAGTGAAAAGTGCACATACATCATAGGAGACAAGTGTCTCCTTTGGAGCCAGTTGCTGGTTTTTCATCTTCTGTTGACTGTGCTATGTGGTGCTCAGTCTGCCCTTATGAAGGTCCCAATATTTTGTGTCAGGAATTTGGAGGCATTGTACATGACACAGCCACAGCTGGACACAATGGGGTGGAGGGGGGCATCCTTCTTGTGCATCTTGGGTAATCCATACAGCTTAGGTGTGGATTCTGAAGTGGGGTAAACACATTGGTAAGATTAGGGAGATAGAATCTTCTTTCTTCCAATTCTTCACTAGGTTGATAAGCTGGTTTTTCACTTTCTTGGTAGGGTCAGTCGTGAGTTTTTCATAGGTGTCTGTATCACTGAGAAGGGTCTGTACTTTCTTGTTGTATTCCTCTTTCAGTAACAATACAGTGGTCGTACCTTTGTCAGCTGGAAGGATGACGAAGCTGTCGTCCTGTCTCAAGTTTTTCAGGGCTTGTTTTCTTCTCATGAAATGTTTGGACTGGGTGGCTTACTGGACTTCATGACTTTGACCACTTCATTCCGTAGGCTGTCTGCTGTGGCTTTGTCTTTGATCTGGTTGCATGCTGCTTCAGTGGAAACTACGATTTCCTTGACTGGAATTGATGTGGGTGCAACACAGAAGTTAAGTCCTTTCTTCAGCACACTTGATTCACTGTCACTGAAAGCATGGTTGGAGAGATTGATAATCCATTTGTTGGTGTCTATGGTGTTGGAGGTCGGTAAGTTTTTCCGTTGGGATGTGTTTCTGGCAAAAGCGTTCGAACTTGTCGCGTTGCCTGTGTTTGTAAACATTGAACTCGTGTGCATGCGCGAGGCGGCATGAAAGTAAAATGTCGTCTGCTATTTCCTGTGGGAGGATTCTGTGAAGTTCTGTGTTTGTCTCTCGGATTTCGTTATCGAGCCTCCTCCTCATTAACGAAAAATCTGAGAGACAAATGCGGACTTCACAGAATCCTCCACAGGAAATAGACAACATTTTACTTTCATGCCGCCTCGCGCATGTGCACGAGTTCAATGTTTTACAAACACAGGCAACGCGACAACTTCGAACGCTTTCACCAGAAACAACATTCCAACGGAAACTTACTGACCTCCAACACCACAGACACCAAAAAATGGATTATCAATCTCTCCAACCATGCTCTCAGTGACAGTGAATCATGTGTGCTGAAGAAAGGACATAACTTCTGTGTTGCGCCCACATCGATTCCAGTCAAGGAAATCGTAGCTTCCACTGAAGCAGCGTGGAACCAGATCAAAGACAAAGCCACCACAGCAGACAGCCTACAGAGTGAAAAGGTCAAAGTCATAAAGTCCAGTAAGCCACCCAAGTCCAACATTTCACGAGAGGAAAAACATGCCCTGAAAAACTTGAGACAGGATGACAGCATCGTCATCCTTCATGCTGACAAAGGTAGGACCACAGTATTGTTACCGAAAAATGAGTACAACAAGAAAGTACAGACCCTTCTCAGACTACAGACAATTATGAAAAACTTGAGACTGACCCCACGAAGTAAGTGAAAAATCAGCTTATCAACCTACTGAAGAAATGGAAGAAAGAAGATTCTACCTCCCCTAATCCTTACCAACGTCTTACCCCACTTCAGAATCCACGCCTAAGCTGTTTGGATTACCCAGGATACACACAGAAGGATGCCACCCTCTGCCCCATTGTGTCCAGCTGTGGCAGTGTCATGTACAATGCCTCCAAATTCCTGACACAAATATTGGGACCTTCAGTTGGACAGACCGAGCACCACATACTCAACAGCACAGATTTTGTACAGAAGATGGAAAACCGGCAACTGGCTCCAAAGGAGACACTGTCTCCTATGATGTATGTGCACTTTTCACTAGCATTCCTGTACCCATGGCTCTCAAGTCATTTGGGATAAGATTGAGGATGACTACCACCTTCGTCACCAGTGTGAACTCACTACAGAACAGGTGCTAGAACTGTTGGAACTGTGCCTCACTAGCACCTACTTTTCGTTAAACCATGAGTTCTACCAGCAGAAACAAGGAGCTGCCATGGGTTCGCCAGTATCTCCAGTGGTAGCCAACCTGTACATGGAACATTTTGAAAAAGTAGCCCTTGAGACCGCTGCCTACCCTCCCAGCATGTGGTACCGCTATGTGGATGACACCATGACTTGCATACAGGAGACGGAGGTTGACAGCTTCACCACTCGCCTCAATTCTATTGACGACAGTGACTAGTTCACTTCAGAAACTGAAGCAGAAGGGAAGATCCCGTTCTGGACACACTCATCACCCGAACCCATGATGACAGGGTGGAGACCACCGTCTACAGGAAATCCACCCACACTGACCAGTATCTGAACTTTCACTCTAACCACCCCCTCCAGCACAGGGGATCTGTTGTCAGCACCCTCATGCACAGAGCTTCTGTACTGTGTTCCACTAAGGAGGAAGAGCTGAAAGAAGAAGAACACATCAAGACTGCCCTTTCCGCTAATGGATACCCTGCATGGATGTGGGACAACCCTCCAGTTCGCTACCCTTCTTCTACTGATACGGACAGTGTGAAAGTGGGGATCCCTTACATTAAAGGAGTTTCAGAGCGTCTAGCCAAGACCTTCCAACAACAGGGATGCAAAGTGTTCCACAAACCCACCCAACTCCCTATGCCAGCAACTGACCCCTGTCAAAGACAAAACAGACCCCCTCAAGCAGTGTGGTGTAGTGTACCAGGTAGGGTGTCAAGACTGTACCCATAACTACACTGGCCAGACAGCAAGACCACTCACCACCCATCTACAGGAACACCAAAACCGATCTACTTTTGCTATACATGAACATCTACAAGCCACAGGCCACAGTTTCAGCCTCAAGAAACCAAGATCCTATCTACAGAGCCCTTCCTCACAAAAAGAAAAGTTAAAGAAGCCATTGAAATTAAGACCAGATGCCCCAGCCTTAACAGAGATCAAGGCTTTGAACTTCCCCCCATCTACAATCTGATCCTGACAACTGTTCACCCCACACAACAGTCGTCCCACCAGGCCTCGCTGCCACAACAGCAACAGTGAGCTGAAGAAGACTGGGGCAACCGTGTCCGAAACATTCTCCAAGCAAGTTTTTGGTTCGGAGTCTGCAACTACTTTTCTAATGTCGAATCCAGAATCGTATATTCTTACTCGTTTCTAAGATGGTTTTCATACAGGTAACACAGACATGATCAGTCAATGTTTTAGATGAATCAACCACAGATGTTTGTCTTTTTATTAAAAGCATCAGACCAAATGGTTCACATGTTTGGACCAAATAGTTACTTGTTTTGAATAACTTGGTGTTAAGATCACCTAAATTTATAACATTTTTATATTGAGCGTAGGCATTTTCTATCATTCAGATACAGCAGTCGATCCAAATGACATGTTTGGCCAGACTGCTGTACAGAAAAAATACGAAAATTGGCTTGGCATGTTCCAGCTAGTTTCTACATGATGTTATTCTAGATAATTGGTTCTCTTAATTAAATGATACTGACTGATGAAACATACATTATTAATACCAGTTTTCTCCTCTTCTTTGAACTGGGTCTCTACAAATTAAATCATAACCTGAACTTGACATATCACTGCTAGATATTCTAAGTTACAGCAAAATGCGATGATCAAAATTGAAATCTGTGAAAATGTTTTGCTGAATTTGATAAGATTGATAATATTTCATTTTTTTAATAGCATGGGTTGTATTTAGATGATCCACTCTAGGTACATCACCAGTAGTCAAGGGTACTGCGTTCTATCGTAAGGCAAACCAACAAGGAAAACGGCAAGCAAAATACAAAATCAGAAGGGATGTAAACAACAAGAAGAAAAAATACTGTCTCAAACAACAATACTGAATTTGAAAAGTAAAAGATATAAAAGTACTGACAAAATCCGAGTCAGTAACAAAAGAGCAAAATATGACAGTGTTTAAAGTTTTCTCAAAATCGTGACAGGAGCAAATATCACTCTGCTTAGCTCTGTGAGAGGGACAGAGAAAGAAAAAACTATGCATGCACATATTAAAACAGATTTTGCAAAATCTGGCCCAAGACTGCTTAAAAAAAAAACAAACTTCGATTAACTCTTACATTGGATAACATTAGTAAATAGAAAAAACCACATCAAGTGGAACATCTCAGAAAAAGATTTTCTTGGGAGTCTGCTTTAAGAAAATGATGTCTGACACCATGCTAGTCCCAACACTCTGTAAGAACATATTTTGTAATGAATGGTGCATCACATGAAATGCACTGCATAGCTTCTTTACCTTTTACAACATGAAAGTGGGTGCATAAAAGCACATCAAACTGATAACATTCACATAAAACAAGAGGTGCATCTCTCGTAATGTTTTCCACTCTTCAACTATAATCTTCAAAACTTTTCAAAGTTCAGCATACACACACACACAATTAGAAAAAAACCTACAGCAACATGGTATCACTTTTTCAATGTTTGGCTCGACTCTTCCTTCCACTTTTTCAAAATGGCTTCTGCTTTCTCCAGAGTGCTGTCCTCCTACAAAACATAAGGGGAAAAAAAGGTGACAGTGATGAAATAAAGTTCCATGCTAAATGAAGGACTTGGAATTAAATGCTGACACAATCTGCAGCCTGTTTCATACACTGGTACATTTTTTATTTTTTAATGTGAACATCTTGCAGATAGATACTTGTAGAAGTAAATTACACGCATGCACTCGCACACTAGAATGAAGTCCTACCTTTTTTTTTTGCTACTTATAATAAGATACTGGTTTGAGTTTTTTTTTTTAATCAATGTTATTTTTTCACAGCTCACTGTTGCTGTTGTGGCAGTGAGGCCTGGTGGGACGACTGTTGTGTGGGGGGTGAACGGTTGTCAGGATCTGATTGTAGATGGGGGGAAGTCAAAGCCTTGATCTCTGTTCAGGCTGGGGCGTCTGGTCTTAATTTCGATGGCTTCTTTAACTTTTCTTTTTGTGAGGAAGGGCTCTGTAGATAAGATCTGGGGTTCTTGGGGGCTGAAACTGTGGCTGTGGCTTGTAGATGTTCATGTATGGCAGAAGTAGATCGGTTTTGGTGTTCCTGTAGACGGGTGGTGAGTGGTCTTGCTGTCTGGCCCATGTATAGGTATGGGTACAGTCTTGACACCTACCTGGTACACTACACCACACTGCTTGGGGGGGTCCGTTTTGTCTTTGACATGGGTCAGTTGCTGGGCTTAGGGAGTTGGTGGGTTTGTGGAAACACTTTGCATCCATGTTGTTGGAAGGTCCTGGCTAGACGCTCTGAGACTCCTTTAATGTAAGGGATCCCCCCTTTCACACTGTCCGTATCTGTAGAAGAAGGGTAGCAAACTGGAGGGTTGTCCCACATCCATGCAGGGTATCCATTAGCGGGAAGGGGGCAGTCTTGATGTGTTTCTTCTTCTTTCAGCTCTTCCTCCTTGTGTGGAACACAGTACAGAGGCTCTGTGCATGAGGGTGTTGACAACAGATCTCCTGTGCTGGAGGGGGTGGTTAGAGTGAAAGTTCAGATATTGGTCAGTGTGGGTGGGTTTCCTATAGACGGTGGTCTCCACCCTGTCGTCAGGGGTTTGGGTGATGAGTGTGTCCAGGAACAGGTTCTTCCCTTCTGCTTCAGTTTCCGAAGTGAATTGGATACTGTCATCGATGGAATGCAGTGAGTGGTGAAGCTGTCAACCTCCGTCTCCTGTATGCGGGTCATGTGTCATCCACATAGTAGTACCACATGCTGGGAGGGTTGGCAGCGGTCTCAAGGGGTGCTTTTTCAAAATGTTCCATGTACAGGTTGGCTACCTGGAGATATTGGCGAACCCATGGCAGCTCTCTTGTTTCTGCTGGTAGAACTCATGGTTGAACAAAAAGTAGGTGCTAGTGAGGCACAGTTCGAACAGTTCTAGCACACTGTTCTGTAGTGAGTTCACACCAGTGATGAAGGTGGTAGTCATCCTCAATCTTCTCCCAAATGACTTGGAGAGCCTTGGGTACAGGGATGCTAGTGAAAAGTGCACATACATCATAGGAGACAAGTTTCTCCCTTGGAGCCAGTTGCTGGTTTTCCATCTTCTGTACAAAATCTGTGCTGTTGACTAAATGGTGCTTGGTCTGCCCTTATGAAGGTCCCAATATTTGTGTCAGGAATTTGGAGGCATTGTACATGACACTGCCACAGCTGGACACAATGCGGTGGAGGGGGGCATCCTCCTTGTGTATCTTGGATAATCCATACAACTTAGGTGTGGATTCTGAAGTGGGGTAAAGACGTTGGTAAAGATTAGGGGAGATAAGATCTTCTTTCTTCCATTACTTTAGTGGGTTGATAAGCTGGTTTTTCACTTTCTTCGTGGGGTCAGTCTTGAGTTTTTCCTAGGTGTCTGTATCACTGAGAAGGTCTATACTTTCTTCTTGTACTCATCTTTCAGTAACAGTACTGTGGTCCTGCCTTTGTCAGCTGAAAGGATGACAAGCTGTTATCCTGTCTCAAGTTTTTCAGGGCTTGTTTTTTCCTCTCGTGAAATGTTGGACTTGGGTGGCTTACTGGACTTTATGACTTTGACCACTTCGCTCCGTAGGCTGTCTGCTGTTGCTTTGTCTTTGATCTGGTTGCACGCTGCTTAAATGGAAACTACGATTTCCTTGACTGGAATCAATGTGGGCGCAACACAGAAGTTATGTCCTTTCTTCAGCACACTTGATTCACTGTCACTGAGAGCACGGTTGGAGAGATTGATAATCCATTTGTTGATGTCTGTGGCGTTGGAGGTCAGTAAGTTTCCGTTGGGATGTTGTTTCTGGTGAAAGCGTATGAACTTGTTGCGTTGCCTGTGTTTGTAAACATTGAACTTGTGCGCATGCGCAAGGTGGCATGAAAGTAAAATATCGTCTGCTGTTTCCTGTGGGAGGATTCTGTGAAGTTTTGCGTCTCTCAGATTTCGTTATGAGCCTCCTCCTTGTTAGTGAAATCCGAGAGACAAACGCGGAACTTCACAGAATCCTCCCACAGGAAATAGCAGATGACATTTTACTTTCATGCCGCCTCGTGCATGCGCACGAGTTCAATGTTTACAAACACAGGCAACACGACAAGTTCGAACGTTTTCGCCAGAAACAACATCCCAACAGAAACTTACCGACCTCCAACGCCACAGATGCCAACAAATGGATTATCAATCTCTCCAACCATGCTCTCAGTGACAGTGAATCAAGTGTGCTGAAGAAAGGCCTTAACTTCTGTGTTGCGCCCACATCGATTCCAGTCAAGGAAATCGTAGCTTCCACTGAAGCAGCGAACAACCAGATGAAAGATCAAGCCACAGCAGACAGCCTATGGAGCGAAGTGGTCGAAGTCATATGAAGTCCAGAAAGCCATCCAAGTCCAACATTTCACGAGAGGAAAAACAAGCCCTGAAAAACTTGAGACAGGACAACAGCATCGTCATCCTTCCAGCTGACAAAGGTAGGACCACAGTATTGTTACTGAAAGATGAGTACAACAAGAAAGTACAAACCCTTCTCAGTGATACAGACACCTAGGAAAAACTCGAGACTGACCCCACGAAGAAAGTGAAAAACCAACTTATCAACCTACTGAAGAAATGGAATAAGGAAGATTCTATCTCCTCTAATCTTTACCAGCGTCTTTACCCCACTTCAGAATCCATGCAAAGCTGTATGGATTATCCAAGATACACAAGAAGGATGCCCCCTCCGCCCATTGTGTCCAGCTGTGGCAGTGTCATGTACAATGCCTCCGAATTCCTGACACAAATACTGGGACCTTCATAAGGTCATACCGAGCACCACATAGTCAACAGTGCAGATTTTGTACAGAAGATGAAAACCAGCAACTGGCTTCAATGGAGAAACCTGTCTCCTATGACGTTTATGCACTTTGCACTAGCATACTGTACGCATGGCTCTCCAAGTCATTCGGGAGAAGATTGAGGATGACTACCACCTTCGTCACCGTGTGAACTCACTACAGAACAGGTGCTAGAACTGTTGGAACTGTGCCTCACTAGCACGTACTTTTCGTTCAACCATGAGTTCTACAAGCAGAAACAAGGAGCTGCCATGGGTTTGCCAGTATCTCCAGTGGCAGCCAATCTGTACATGGGACATTTTGAAAAAGTAGCCCTTGAGACTGCTGCCAACCCTCCCAATATGTGGAACTGCTATGTGGATGACACCATGACCCGCATACAGGAGACGGAGGTTGACAGTTTCACCACTCACCTGAATTCCATCGACCACAGTATCCAATTCACTTCGGAAACTGAAGCAGAAGGGAAGATCCCGCTCCTGGACACACTCATCAACCGAACCCATGACGACAGGGTGGAGACCACTGTTTATAGGAAACCCACCCACACTGACCAGTATCTGAACTTTGACACTAACCACCCCCTCCAGCACAAGAGATCTGTTGTCAACACCCTCATGCGCAGAGTCTCTGTACTGTGTTCCACTAAGGTGGAAGAGCTGAAAGAAGAACAACACATCAAGACTGCCCTTTCCGCTAATGGATACCCTGCATGGATGTGGGACAACCCTCCAGTTCACTACCCTCCTACTACAGATACGGACAGTGTGAAAGTGGGGATCCCTTACATTAAAGGAGTCTCAGAGCGTCTAGCGAGGACCTTCCAACACGGATGCAAAGTGTTCCACAAACCGACCAACTCCCTACGCCAGCAACTGACCCCTGTCAAAGACAAAACAGACCCCCTCAAGCAGTGTGGTGTAGTGTACCAGGTAGGGCGTCAAGACTGTACCCAATACCTATACTGGCCAGACAGCAAGACCACTCAACACCCGTTACAGAACACCAAAACCAATCTACTTCTGCCATACATGAACATCTACAAGCCACAGGCCACACTTTCAGCCTCCAAGAAACCAGCATCTTATCTACAGAGCCCTTCCTCACAAAAAGAAAAGTTAAAGAAGCCATCAAAATTAAGACCAGATGCCCCAGCCTGAACAGAAATCAAGGCTTTGAACGTCCCCCATCTACAATCAGATCCTGACAACTGTTCATCCCACACAACAGTCGTCCCACCAGGCCTCGCTGCCACAACAGCAACAGTGAGCTGAAGAAGACAGGACGGCCCTGTCGATATATTCTCTCAAGTAAGTTTTTAATTCTGAGTCTGTAATTACTTTTCTAATGTTGAATCCAGAATCCAGCAAGCTATATTCTTATTCAGATGGATTATGTTTATTTTAGGTGTTTTGATAAAAAAAAATTAGTATAGTACTTGAAGAAAACAAATGATGAAATGAAGTTTTGGGATTAAAACGTTCAGAACATCGTACTTTTCCTCATTTGATTAGAATTTGATGAAATTGGGTTAGTGCCGGTCGTTGTCAGACCTTTTGTTCTGATAAAAATTAGTTGAAATTCGTTTAGCGCTGGTCGATGTCAGACCTTTAGTTCTGTTGTCATTTGTTCTGTTGTCATTAAGTTTTCTTTTTACATTTAGTTCATTGGCATTAGTGCAACGGAAAAAAAAAACTAATGTGAATTACACAGCCAAAACGCTGAGCGCCCCCAAGCGCCCGGTAAAACACGTGGCAACAATGGGCGTTGCCATGTTCTTGTGTAGAAAGGAAGTCTCGCGAGAACGTGACTTCCTTCTTCCTGTAGCCATTTACTTCCGTTTGCAAAAAAACCACGAGTCCATACGTGCCGTGGTTCTTGAGTTACGAATTTTTAAAGTTTTGAGGTCGAAATGCCGTTTTTCACCGTGGCTAACCTTGAGTTCTGCCGTTCTATAATGAGATTTAGTGATGGAGATACTGTGTTTTGTAGGATTTACGGCATAAGACTTAGTGAAGTGCTGGGTAATGAAGCTTAGAGTGACCTAGATTTCGACTGGGATGAAGTTCCAGGTGTGATGAACAACAATTCGGAAGAAAGTTCTGAAGAAGATTTTTTTTTTTTCCCCCGAGTAATGGCTCATGGGATATTCTTCAAACTTACGATATAGCAGCAACGTAGGAATTTAAAATTATTTTCATTTCGTTATTTCCTTTCCTCTCTCTTTTAAATTAATTTTTTAATTGGTAACCATGTTCAAATTACGGAGTTACTTACCTTGCCGACAGTTTTCCGTGTAACTAAGCTCAGATAAGTGCATACTGAAGAGGGTTAAACGGTTAATTGACTTGTGATGGAAGAATCCTGTTTTAGTACAGAATTGTGCCATAACGATTATTGTGTGGTTGAGATGCAAAATTATTGTCTGGTAGATGCAGCGTTTCATAAATTACGAGAGATGGTGTAACTGTAGTTAGTAGAGTCGAAGTCTAATTCATTGATCCAGTTGAAATGGCTAGGCTTTCTCTGTCATTACATGAAATTGGAAGTGTCTCCATATGCTGAGTCATGGTAAAATGGCTTGATATTCTTTTCTTTTATTATACAATGAAAACGTACAAAAGAATTCTCTTTTCCCATTCTGTTGAAATTGTGCATCGATGTCTATGGTGTACCCCCATGGGACATAAGTTGCATTTTGGGAGAAGAAAAAAAAATATCTAGTCATTGTAGAAGTACGAGGGCAAGTGACGATTCCTTCTCTCTTGGTCACTGAAATAGTGACTGCCCAAAGCTGCACGGTATGTCTGCAAAGTGTGTGAACATAATAGTGCGTCTATTGTTAAAATGAATGTTACGATTGCTATGTATATGTTGTGAGTATTGACTCTGGGTAATTCTGTTTTTGTTTCCAATGTTGAGGTAATTGTACTTTTGAATAGCCATTGTCTTATGTACTGTATGCCCAATTGTTATGTTAAACAAAAGTTTGCTCCGAGTGTAATGGTATTTTATTGTGGTGGTGTAGGTTAGTAAAACATGGTTCTCTGTGTATGTTGGTTGCAGTGTCTGCGCTTTCACGTTTAGTTCATAACCAAAATTGCATTTTCTTTAAATGTAACCAGCAGTTCATAATTAAGAATATTATGTACTAGTAATTGTCTGATTTACTTGTGCTAAAAGAAAGAAGTGATGAAAGGAAATTAAAAAGTTGTAAAACTTCAAAATCTCTTTTTTAGTTGATAATTGAGTGAGAACATTGTCCTTGTTCAGGTGAACTCGGGATAACTCGCACGCACTTACTTTCGGGTGGTGGGGGTTACATAACCTACATTAGTTTAAAAGTTTTTTTTTTTATATTGTTACAGCTTTTGTTACCTTTTGTCTAAGATCACAGAACATGAACAGAGAGTAAAACTGAAGAAAACACAAGAATCAGGAGATCCTTTTCTTTTTCACAAATGGAGTCTAACATGTGACCTTAAAAAATACCAATAACTTCGAATTTTGACTAGTGGGCATATATGTATTTTACAAAGACCAATGCACTTAACAAACCAAAATATAAATGCATTCAAAAACTGGCAGTAGTACACCAATTTGAAGAACGCTTCTGGCATGGCAGCCATTTTGAGACAATGGCACTTAATAATCCCAGTTATGCTAGATAATTCTTCCCTACCAATGGATCTTTAGCATTCATCAAAATTTCTAAAGCATCGCACAACACAAAGTATGATGTCAAAGCCACTGCCTGAACAGCTGAAATGCATACTCTTTCTTTCATGAAAACAATGTAAGCAGCACAGCTGAAACAGATACCTCAACCCTCCCTCTCGCCCTTCCCATCTTACAATCATTTATTTCAATAGATTTTCAATAAACCTAGCCTTCATATAGTAGCTAAGCCTTTTTTTTTTTTTTTAGCTATGGATCCGTCTGTATCTGCCGCTCAACCATTGCCTTTTTAGTTTTAGCTACTAAGTGCAACCAATGGTTATCGTCAGTTAGTTCCGTATGTGATTGCCAAGACAGCAACCTCACCCGCACCACCCTTTTCTACCCCCCCCCCCCCCCCCCCCCCCCAAAAAAAAAAAAGAAGAAAAAAAAACAACTCAAATCTTTAAACAACTCATCATTAAAAATAATGGTATCTGTGCACAAAACTCAGATTTGATCCCCCCAACCCCTTAAGGCCAAATTGTTCTGATTAATCCGAGTAACTTGTAGGGAATTTTGCGGGAAAGGGTCACAGAGAAATATCCTTAGCTTCGAGGTGACAAGTTGGTTTACTTGAAACTTGAATTCATTGAGTTGTGCTACTCTGTACAATACTGTGATGTGATACTGGGCTGCATGCGGACACAGAGTACAGTGCTATGATGTATTTACCTTGCTGTACTTAATTGTACAGTACCATGGTGTGCTTTACCCTTTTACCAGTGCATATTTCATTGCCATTTCCATTTTCTTGAAAAGCACGCATGTGTGTGTGTGTGTGTGTGTACGCATGTGTACATGTGAGCAAAAAATATTTATGTGTGAGAGAGAGACAGCACTCACATGTGCACACATATGATATTTTTCAATCCTCGTCGATGAAAAGCGCCCACTCACCTTAATAAAACAGAAGCGGATGTAGTTCTCTCCCATGTGCTTGTGCTCAGCAGAATAAAAGGCGGAGGGAGGGATACCAGCAAGTTTCTGAAATCACAACGTTCGTTCATTTTCTTACCACAAAAATAACCAATGTACTACACCCCTGCTACCTCCCTTTGCTTCACTCTTTTTTTTGTTTACTGAATGGGGCCACAATCAGCACAGTGATGTTCTTTGTTTTCTCTGAAGCAGAACTAATGTGAAGGATTTCCAAGTAACACATACAATTTGTTACTGGAATGACCGTGTCTCGTCAAGTGGAACACCAAAGTCATGAACATGTACATGTAGATTGATGAATTAAGTAGTCTGGTTGGATGGATGTTGGATGTAACTCACAAGAAAGAACATTTAAGCTTGCAATAAAAGTCATTTCTGTCCTGTCATTAGTCAGCAGGAGTTTACCTTGTGTGACATCTCAATTAGTTTTAGCATGCGTGTGTAAGCTGAATGACAAATGGTAGTTGGGACAACTCGCCTGACTTAAGATTCTTGGTTTGGACATTAGAAAAGTAGTTAACAGACTCGGAATCAAAAACTTACTTGGAGAATATTTGGACAGGGTCACCCTGTCTTCTTCAGCTCACTGTTGCTGTTGTGGCAGCAAGGCCTGGTGGGATGACTGTTGTGTGGGGTGAACGGTTGTCAGGATCTGATTGTGGATGAGGGGAAGTTCAAAGCCTTGATCTCTGTTCAGGCTAGGGGTGTTTAGTCTTAATTTTGATGGCTTCTTTAACTTTTCTTTTTGTGAGGAAGGGCTCTGTAGATAAAATCTTGGGTTTCTTAGGGGCTGAAACTATGGCCTGTGGCTTGTAGATGTTCATGTATGGCAGAAGTAGATCAGTTTTGGTGTTCCTGTAGATGGGTGGTGAGTGGTCTTGCTGTCTGGCCAGTGTAGTTATGGGTACAGTCTTGACACCCTACCTGGTACACTACACCACCACTGCTTGAGGGGGTCTGTTTTGTCTTTGATATGGGTCAGTTGCTGGCGTAGGGAGTTGGTGTGTTTGTGGAACACTTAGCATCCATGTTGTTGGAAGGTCCTGGCCAGATGCTCTGAGACTCCGTTAATGTAAGGGATCCCCACTTTCACACTGTCCGTATCTGTAGAAGAAGGGTAGGGAACTCGAGGGTTGTCCCACCACATCCATGCAGGGTATCCATTAGAGGAAAGGGCAGTCTTGATGTGTTCTTCTTTCAGCTCTTCCTCCTTAGTGGAACACAGTACAGAGGCTCTGTGCATGAGGGTGTTGACAACAGATGTCTTGTGCTGGAGGGGGTGGTTAGAGTGAAAGTTCAGATATTGGTCAGTGTGGGTGGGTTTCCTATAGACGGTGGTCTCCACCCATTCGTCAATGGTTCGGGTGATGAGTGTGTCCAGGAACGGGATCTTCCCTTCTGCTTCAGTTTCCAAACTGAATTGGATACTGTGGTCGATGGAATTCAGGTGAGTGGTGAAGCTGTCAACCTCCATCTCCTGTATGCGGGTCATGGTGTCATCCACATAGCGGTACCACATGCTGGGAGGGTAGGCAGCGGCCTCAAGGGCTACTTTTTCAAAATGTTCCATGTACAGGTTGGCTGCCACTGGAGATACTGGCAAACCCATGGTGGCTCCTTGTTTCTGCTGGTAGAACTCATGGTTGAACGAAAAGTAGGTGCTAGTGAGGTTCCAACAGTTCTAGCACCTGTTCTGTAGTGAGTTCACACCAGTGACGAAGGTGTAGTCATCCTCAATCTTCTCCCGAATGACTTGGAGAGCCTTGGGTACAGGGATGCTAGTGAAAAGTGCACAAACATCATAGGAGACAAGTTTCTCCCCTGGAACCAGTTGCTGGTTTTCCAACTTCTGTACAAAATCTCTGTTGTTGACTATGCGGTGCTCAGTCTGCCCTTATGAAGGTCCCAATATTTGTGTCAGGAATTTGGAGGCATTGTACATGACACTGCCACAGCTGGACACAATGGGGCGGAGGGAGGCATCCTCCTTGTGTATCTTGGGTAATCCATACAACTTAGGTGTGGATTCTGAAGTGGGGTAAACACGTTGGTAAAGATTAGGGAAGATAGAATCTTCTTTCTTCCATTTCTTCAGTAGGTTGATAAGTTGGTTTTTCACTTTCTTTGTAGGGTCAGTCGTGAGTTTTTCATAGGTGTCTGTATCACTGAGAAGGGTTTTGTACTTTCTTGTTGTACTCATCTTTCGGTAACAATACTGTGGTCCTACCTTTGTCAGCTGGATGGATGACAATGCTGTCGTCCTGTCTCAAGTTTTTCACGGCTTGTTTTTCTTCTCGTGAAATGTTGGACTTCGGTGGCTTACTGGACTTTTATGACTTTGACCACTTCACTCCGTAGGCTGTCTGCTGTGGCTTTGTCTTTGATCTGGCTGCACGCTGCTTCAGTGAAAGCTACGATTTCCTTGACTGGAATCGAGATGGGCGCAACACAGAAGTTAAGGCCTTTCTTCAGCACACTTGATTCACTGTCACTGAGAGCACGGTTGGAGAGATTGATATATCCATTTGTTGGTTTCTATGGCGTTGGAGGTCAGTAAGTTTCCGTTGGGATGTTGTTTCTGGCAAAAGCGTTTGAACTTGTCATGTTGCCTGTGTTTGTAAGGTTTGAACTCATGCGCATGCGTGAGGGGCATAAAAGTAAAATGTCGTCTGTTATTTCCTGTGGGAGGATTCTGTGAAGTTCTGCGAAGTTCTGCGTTTGTCTCTCAGATTTCGTTATCGAGCCTCGTCCTCGATTACGAAATCAAAGAGACAAACGCGGAACTTCAAAGAATCCTCCCACAGGAAATAGCAGACGACATTTTGCTTTTATGCCGCCTAGCGCATGCACACAAGTTCAATGTTTACAAACACAGGCAACGCGACAAGTTTCGCCAGAAATAACATCCCAGCGGAAAGTTACTGACCTCCAGCACCATAGACACCAACAAATGCATATCAGTCTCTCCAACCATGCTCTCAGTGACAGTGAATCAGGTGTGCTGAAGAAAGGACTTAACTTCTGTGTTGCGCCCACATTGATTCCAGTCAAGGAAATCGTAGCTTCCATTGAAGCAGCGTGCAGCCAGGTCAAAGACAAAGCCAAAGCAGACAGCCTACGGAGCGAAGTGGTCAAAGTCATGAAGTCCAGTAAGTTACCCAAGTCCAACATTTCACGAGAAAAAACAAGCCCTGAAAAACTTGAGACAGGACGACAGAATCGTCATCCTTCCAGCTGACAAAGGTAAGACCACAGTATTGTTACCGAAAGATGAGTACAACAAGAAAGTACAGACCCTTCTCAGTGATACAGACACCTAGGAAAAACTTCAAGACTGACCCTACGAAGGAAGTGAAAAGCCAGCTTATCAACCTACTGAAGAAATGGAAGAAAGAAGATTCTATCTCCCCTAATCTTTACCAACGTGTTTACCCAACTTCAGAATCCACGCCTTAGTTGTATGGATTACCCAAGATACACAAGAAGGATGCCCCCCTCTGCCCCATTGTGTCCAGCTGTGGCAGTGTCATGTACAATGCCTCCAAATTCCTGACACAGATATTGGGACCTTCAGTCGGGCAGACCGAGCACCACATAGTCAACAGCACAGATTTTGTACAGAAGTTGGAAAACCAGCAACTGGCTCCAGGGGAGAAACTTGTCTCCTATGATGTTTGTGCACATTTTTCACTAGCATCCCTGTACCCAAGGCTCTCAAGTCATTCGGGAGAAGATTGAGGATGACTACCACCTTCGTCACCGGTGTGAACTCACTACAAAACAGGTGCTAGAACTGTTGGAACTGTGCCTCGCTAGCACCTACTTTTCATTCAACCATGAGTTCTACCAGCAGAAACAAGGAGCTGCCATGGGTTCGCCAGTATCTCCAGTGGTATCCAACCTGTACGTGGAACATTTTGAAAAAGTAGCCCTTGAGACTGCTGCCAACCCTCCCAGCATATGGTACCGCTATGTGGATGACGCCATGACCTGCATACAGGAGATGGAGGTTGGCAGTTTCACCACTCACCTGAATTCCATCGACCACAGTATCCAATTCACTTAGGAAACTGAAGCAGAAGGGAAGATCCCGTTCCTGGACACACTCATCACCCGAACCGTTGACGAATGGGTGGAGACCACCATCTATAGGAAACCCACCCACACTGACCAATATCTGAACTTTCACTCTAACCAATCCCCTCCAGCACAAGAGACCTGTTGTCAACACCCTCATGCACAGAGCCTCTGTACTGTGTTCCACTAAGGAGGAAGAGCTGAAAGAAGAACACATCAAGACTGCCCTTTCCGCTAATGGATACCCTGCATGGATGTGGGACACCCCACCAGTTTGCTACCCTTCTTCTACAGAAATGGACAGTGTGAAAGTGGGGAACCCTTACATTAAAGGAGTCTCTGAGCGTCTAGCCAGGACCTTCCAACAACATGGATGCTAAGTGTTCCACAAACCCACCAATTCCCTAAGCCAGCAACTGACCCATGTCAAAGACAAAACGGACCCCCTCAAGCAGTGTGTGGTGTAGTGTACCAGGTAAGGTGTCAAGACTGTACCCATACCTACATTGGCCAGACAGCAAGACCACTCACCACCTGTCTACAGGAATACCAAAACTGATCTACTTTTGCCATGCATGAACATCTACAAGCCACAGGCCACACTTTCAGCCTCCAAGAAACCCCAAGATTTATCTACAGAGCCCTTCCTCACAAAAAGAAAAGTTAAAGAAGCCATCAAAATTAAGACCAGAAGCCCCAGCCTGAACAGAGATCAAGGCTTTGAACTTCCCCCCATCTACAATCAGATCCTGACAACCGTTCACCCCACACAACAGTCGTCCCACCAGGCCTCGCTGCCACAACAGCAACAGTGAGCTGAAGAAGACAGGGCCACCCTGTTGAAATACTCTCCAGTAAGTTTTTGATTCGGAGTCTGTAACTACTTTTCTAATGCCCGATTTACAGGTTAAAGAGCAATCAGACGGATAAAAAGTGGACAAAAACAAAGCAACACACAAAACTTGCACAGTCAGTAAGAATAACAACAGAAGACTATTACTGGTACAGAATATCCAGAAGGCAGGAATCCAGTTTGTATCCCAAGATCCTTTAGCATCCTTTACTAGGGGGAGTGACTACAGCCACACCTTTGCCGAGTCATTCTAACCTAGCAACATCATCAACCCCTCCTCTTTCTTTCTGGAAATTTGGAATTCAAGATAAATGGCTGAATCGGCATCGCTCCTGTGTGGAAGCAAGATATGAGCCAGCACTCACCTTCTCTCTGATCATCCACTTGATGAACTTGAAGTCCTTGGGCTCGTCCTCCTCTTTGCCATTCTGAGAACACTCCACCTCCGGTAAACCTGCCCAGTCAACAGAAGGTAGAATGCCATAGGTAACTTGACCTCTGTTCAAAACCAATCCCATATGAAATCTGCTTTACAAGTTTTGAAGAAGTGATCTATGTGTGAAGTTTGTTAACCTAACACATAGACGAAAGAAACATGTAATGGGCCCCGGAAGTTTCTGGATAGCCAATAACGTTGAAAGAAAAGTCTCAGAATATACCAAAAATTAATTCTGTACTATTCTATCTGTTTTTTGACTATTCATGCTATGTCATGGTTCTTGAAACTTCAATACAAACTATAAATGGTAAAGAATTTGGTTGTTCATAATTCACAAACTTTGCCAGAGTTTCAAAATGACATCTCTGTTCTGTGGCTGTTCCAGTGATCATGTGAAGATTAAAACTGCAAATCTTCAGCTGGGATTAAAGACTTTAAAGCTTGTTTCCAGAGTCGACTTTCCCTCTGTTTGGATTTGACTGAATGAGAGATCAGAATCTGCACTTGTGCTTCACCTCAGTTGGTGGTCTATGTCAACTGAAGTGTCTTTCAAGAACATGAGTTTGGTCTTCTTTGTAAAATCCCACACACATCCCACCTCCCACCCTCTTTCTCATCATCCAAGCCCCCTGGGCCGCATTACTTCAACACTACCTCATTCCAGCACCGCATACTTGGCCACATTCAACTTTGTACTGCCAGGCCACAGCACCTGCAGTTCATAGGAAGCAATCAAAATTGGGCAGTCATGAGGCAACCCTCCTGTGGAGACAATGCACTGATGCCCTTCATTGTTATCATGTCTTGCAATACATATTCTGAGGTTTAAGCTGCATTAGTCAGAGCAAAATAAGTTACAATGGTAAAAGGCTCTTGCAATACTTAGGAAAGAGTTGGCGGGAGGTGACACTGAAAAACAAATTCTGAAGAAAAGATGCGACTGCTGTATACAATCTCCTACCTCCACTAAGGGGAGTTCAGCCAGCCTCCTACGCTGCCCCCCCCCCCCCCCCACCTCCCAACTCTCCTTCCTCTGCAGCCTTGCATCTGTGGTCACTTCTTTGAAAGCCTTTTCCTTTTCCCCTCTATATGTGTGTGTGTGTGCGTGTGTTTGATCAGAACACTTCTTACACAAACATGCACATGGTGCCACTGAGAATTACAACAAACTGATTTATCAACTGCATCATCATCCTTGGAACAAACCGGTTTTTCAATTCCGGAAGTCCTTAGGTTTTGCACGGAAGCTGGGCAGGCATTCACCCTAAGATGGCCGTGTTGTATGTGAGATGATGATACAATGTACGCCCTCATCTGAAACTGGTAACGCCACCAACCTAAAAATACAGCTCCGGGGTACATGACCCGACCTATCACTTCCTCCCCTTCAAACCACCCCCCCCACCACCTCTCCCTCCCTTCCACTGAATATCTGTCACCATTACCCTCCCACCCCACCCCCATTCCCTACCTGTGATCATCAGAATAACCTGACAGACTTGCGGATGGAAACAGAGGAGAAAAGACAGAAGCGAAGGGGGTGGGGTTGGGGGAAGGGAGGATGAAATAAAAGGGGAGAGAAGTTATGGACTGGGCAAAGTCCTTCCTCCTTCTGATCCAATTGTCAGGTTTTACTGCCGACAGAAACGACCTGTAGTCTTTCTTCTCGTCAACATCAATCAGTACATTCAATTAGCTACACACTGCAGTCTTTCCCAGTCAACATTGAGCACAACACCTATTTAACTAAGAACTGCAGTCTTTCTTATTTACATCAATGCGAAGCCCCAAACCTTATCATCTACATAGATTCCTTCTTGCTCATATCAACACCTAGCAGTACATCTAATTAACCATACATTTGAGTTTTCTTTTTCGTATCAATATCAAAAATTATACACAAATAACTACACACTGTGGTTGAGGAGTAGCCATAGCAAACTTCATTATTTCCTAACTTAAAACAAGGGTAATTATACACAAATAACTACACACTGTGGTTGAGGAGTAGCCATAGCAAACATCATTATTTCCTAACTTAAACCAAGGGTCCCATGGTGACATGGGTGCTTTGAAATGCCACCTATGCAAATGTTGCTGGTTCAAATCCTAGCAGTATCAGAAAAAAAAAAAAAAACAACTGACAGTAGAGGGGCATGTAAGCCGACTTGGATACCTTTTTCAAATGTAAGGAGTTCAGGGCCAAAAGACTTCTCCGACCACCAGATGTGAAGCTCCCCTTAGAATTTCTCCCACTTTCATTATCTAAGCATGTTAATTATGTGTTTATTTTTCTAGCTGTCAACCACGTACACTGGTCTCATGGCCTAGCAGAGGTAGAGTAGCTTATATGGAATAGCCTGCACTCAGCAGCATCTCATTCATGAAAATGTAACTGAAAGTGTTCCATATTCATGTTTTCCATCTTTTCACCATAGCAATATAAGTGTAAACGGTAGTGCTTTTCACAGTCGACAAGTACCCTTTAAACAAACCAGTCATACTTTGCAAAAACTAAATTTTTAACCTGTTGGGATACTTACTTCTCACTTTGCAAATGGGCCAAAGGTCAGAAACATATAGACTATGGGTTCTTTTCTCTCTCTCGACGTCTCGATCTCCAGTCAGAAATAAGCAAAGAGTACAGATTCTTCTGCCTCTCTCTCTCCCTCTGTGCTTAGAAATGTGAAAAGATATAATTTTGCCTACCATCACCTCCACTTCCCCTCCCCTCCCTTCTCTCTTTATGGTAAAAAAATATACAGTATACAGTTCTCTCCTATCTCACAAACATGCAAACAACCGATTCATTTTCTATTTTTTTTTTGTCACCCTCTCTTCTCATCCTCTGCTTCTCTGATCAGACAATGTGAACATTCTCATTTTTCTCACTTCTCAAACCTCGCCCCACCTCAATCCACCTCTCCAATCTCTTTTCACTTCTGTCATTCTCCCTCAACTTCTAGCTTCCAACTGCTTTCTAAATCTCATGAACACTGACTGAAACCATTTAATATAGGCTGGACTCGCATGCCTCCCTCCCTCCCCCCCCCCCACCCCAACCCCCCCCCCCCCCCCCCCCCCCTTCTCCACTCCACATACCAAACATGCACACAGAAACTCCAAAATTGTCCCAGCTCTCCTCCAAACACTGCCGTCTGCTCCGCCCTTGCCCACCCCCCAACTGACACTCACTCATCTGGGAGATGTCGGCCAGCATGAAGTAGCCCCCCTCAGGCACGACGGGGTGCATTCCCAGACTCTCCAGCACCTTAGAGAGCCGGTCACGCTTGGGCAGCAGCTCCAGGGGCAGAGACTTGAAGTAGCAGTCCTGGGAATCTCGACGGCCCACCTCGTGCTCCAGACCCTGAGCCACGGGCCTCCTGGGAAAGGGGGGCAGATCCATGTCATCTTTGTCACCACCATTATCATCATCATCACCATCATCATCATGTGCATTTATCTGCACTTAAACTAAAGGAAGCCATAAGTGTTAATAAATACCATGTGACAGGAGGGTATTGACAGTTAAATATTACAACAACAAAAAAAAGTTTGAAACCTCATGGAAGCAAAGAAAAATATGTAATACAGACACAGCACCAACAGATGGCTAAGTAGAGCAGGCACTTGCACACATGGTGACGTCATGGCCATCCCTATTATTCCCCCTCCCCACCCACACAACTACACCAGCACTTTCGTGCCATCATTGCCACCACCACCACCATCCTGCACTCGATGCACACAACCACATCTGCTTGAGTGAGCCCCCCAAAGCACCCCTACACAGTTATTAACTAGCATGCATACACACACACATCTTGCTTTCTCCTCACACTCCCATCCTCCCCCACAAACACACACTCGGACAACACACACAACAGCATCAACATTATCTCGAGTAACTGACCCAGTAATGCCACTTTTCTTCCCTGCTTTCGGTTAGGTTCTTTTACTTTAAAAAAAAAAAAAAAAATCGCCACAAGAAAGTCTTATTCGAAGCTGATTAATAACACATGGATGACTTCAGCAAAGAAGGAATGCTGCCTTGACTGCTTTGTTTATCTGCTCTGTGATTATGATAATGATGGGTATGACGCATTTTTGATCAGACCCAAAAACACAGCCAGGTGGCTGGGGAATAGGTTTTGTAAGCACATCCACAGCAACAATCCCAGCATCAGTTGGCTGAATTTTGAAGAAACGTTGACAGTGCTATCATTAACTGATAATATTACATAAACAATCAGCCATAAATTTCCTGTTCCGTAATGTTCATCTGACTTGGGTGCAAACTAAATATCCCCTCCAGACGCAATGTCAATATGGAAAGGGTTAATAATTTCATCACTCTTCGTTCAATGACAAGGTGGTGGTGGTGGGGATGATGTGACAGAAGCTTCGATTATTGGTGTCCAATCTCGATGTCACATCCCATTTCAGATCTGCCAACCTCTTGAGGATATTTTTTTTTAATTCAGAGGAATTTCTGAGAGGAATACATCACTATCGCACCCAAAACAAACCAGTGACATTTCCACTTTCTTCTTTTTCCTTTCGTCAAGTGCTTTCATGGAATCACAGTCGCAGCCTAAACATTGTTGCTCTTTTACACTTTTAAAACACACCGTCGCTAAGCTTCATCTTGTGACTTGCCTCATTTTTGCACTTCAGACTTAACAGTGCCTCTGTTGTGTCTTGACCCAAGGAAGAACGAAAATCTGTAAAAACTTCCTCCTGACAAGGCTGAACACTTTCACAGGCCGATTTGCTGACTTGGATCAGCAGCACTACCGTCATGACAGCAGAAAGCAACCTGAATCTGCACATATGTTACTAATTTCTTTTTTTCCTTTTCTGCCTCGGGGTTAATTGAAGGTCATTTCGACATAATGGTGACAGAAGACACTGAACTGGAAGTGCATTTCCTATCAGCTGTGTGGCATTACATAAGGCAGACGTGCAAACCCTGCGAATAAACAAAAAAAAATTTTTTCACGACAGAATTTTTCTATGTCAAGCAGAATGACGTGCGTTTGAGCATAATAAATTCTGCTGCTGAAAGCGGGATGGCTGGCAGCTCTGCCATTTGCTCCACCAGTTTACTGTATAAGAAGCACCCTTAATTCCCTCAACACTACAGCTACACATGAGGACCTGTGCAGGCCAGTTTCAAAAGCCACCTGTGCACCGGAAGATCAGCTGAATACCATCCGGCACTCAGCCCTAAACTGCCATGCCCCTTGCTCCGGTCAGAAGGTGCAGTCTGGAAAGTCAGATCAAACACTATTGTTTGAGACCAGCCACCAGCGCTGTAAAGTGAAGCGTTAACAGATCACCGAGAGACAGTTAAAATCACAACTAAATGGGCACAAACAGTTGAGGTTTTTTTTTTCTCGCCCTGCGAAAATGTTCCTCGTTAATACTAAAAGCATGATCTGACTGCTGTTCATAAATAGATTCTTCAATATGTCTCCAACGAAAAATATTTTCAATATTTGTAACGATTTAATCGGCAATGTCAATTTTTCTGCTGTTCCAACCATTTGCCCCTCCTGTCAGTTACCTGACTTCTCCTGAAGTGTCTGCAGGTTTACTTATATGAGTGTGGAAAAATGAAGAAAAGTATGAAGGCCTACCTGCATGAGGGACAGGCGAATAGTCCACATGTTTAACTGTAAGGATGTGGGATGGAGGTAAGGAAACGTCAAAGGTTAACCTGTATGGCTGTGGAATATCGAATGCTCATGGATTAAAGTGTATGGGTATGGCACAAGTGTAGAAAAATCTGCAAGTTTACCTGTAAGAGTGTAGAACAAAAGACGTGAAGGCCACATTCAATCTTGTGTGTACTGGAGAGGTGAAGGAAAAGTCCAAAGGTTTACCTGCATAGGTGTGGGACAAGCGAGACGAAAAGTACATGACCTTACCTCTAAAGATGTGGGGAGGAAAGCAAGTGTCCAGAGATTCACCCTGTAACAGTGTGGCTCAGGTCAAGACAAGTTCACCAACTTACCTGTATGGGTGAGGTAGGAAAGCAGGAGTGCCCACAGATTCATCTGTAGTAGTGTGGCCAAGATCAAGACAAGTTTACCTGTATGGGTGTGGGGCAGGTGAAGACACAGTTCTGGTGGATCAGCTTGGGACCAAACAGGAGATTCTCTGGCCCAATGCTCCATCCAAGCTTCCAGCCCGTGACGCTGAAGGTCTTGCCCGCACTACCCACCGTGATGGTCCGCTCCCACATGTCTGGCAGAGTGGCTGTCAAAATGTGGGAGTACTTTAATCATTTCATTATCACTATCAATGACCAGTCGACCACTGGGATGATGATAGCACTGGGAAAAAAACAAAAAAATTTACTTCTTGAAAGAGTAACGAACTAATAATAAACATGATTAATATATGACAACACACCATGACATGGTAGTTCATCTACTGACCTCCATAAGGCAGATACAAGGGAGAAGAATATAAAGGACCAGGAAAAGTGTATAGAAAAAAAAATGTAAAAAAAAAAAAATGTTTCGAATGAGGCTGTAAACTGAAGTTCTGTGTGCGAACTCTTGCGTAATGTCTTGCGCACATGTAAAATCCTATCACCAACTTTGGAAAAGGCCAGTCTGGCCGTTGATATGGATGACACACATACATCCGCTGTGAAAAATTAAATAATGAGCGACTGATATTTGACTGAATGACATGAGAAACTAATGAACAGCGTCACCAAGCAGCTCTTCAGTCGGCTCTTCCCAGGCAGGCAGCCATTGTGTAAACAACAGTATGGATTATAAGGCACACAGAACTTGGTCTCTGAGAACTGGTACTCTGTGTGTGTGTCTGTGAGAGACAGAGAGAGAGAGAGACAGAGTGTGTGTGATGTTGGTAACAAGAACAAGGAATCAAAAATGCTTATTCCGCACATACACAACCTGCCTGACTCCCATCACAGAGTTCTTTCCCTTGTCTACCTAACTGTCATTCTGATCAGTTTTAGAGATGCTGTCCAGCTGCTTTCCTTCACCACGTCCTTAATGTTGAAACAACAGACTTCAGAACAGAATCATTTGCAGACATGAACTGGGTATGGATGACAGGATGTGACAGACTTCTGAGAAGACATTTGCACACATGACTGGGTATGGATGATGAGCATGTTGTGGTTCATGTGTCAGGCCGGCATGATAAGGCTTGGTCTGTGGCTCCTCTTTCCAACTCTTTCCTTGTTTATTCTCTTAGTTTCCCATTCAGCTGTGACCTTGCGCATCCTGGCTTCATGGCTTAACAGACGTGGTGTAGCATGTATGGAACAGTCCACACGCAGTGACATCTCCTCAATGAAACTGGATGTGAAACAGATTTCCTCAATGAAACTGGATGTGAAACAGACTATGTGAAACAGATTTCCTCAATGAACTGGATGTGAAACAGACTGTTCTGAAATTAGTTGATGTTCCATCCAAATTGGTTTGAGTCATCCTGCTCACAAACACACACACACACACACACACACACACAGTATACACAGGAGTATACACAGGAACCTGGAACCTAAAAATAAATTACTCCTAATCCAGATACAAACACACAAACTCAAGGTTCAAAGTAACGCTTATTTTGACACAAGGTACAAAAATGAATTTTTGACAAACATATCTTCTTACAATATGTAAAACAGACATGAAAATGCATGAAATGATTCTCCAGAGTGGAGCCAGCATGGAAAAGATGAAAAAGTTTTTTTGTGTGCATTTTTGATGCTGGCTGCTCATAATGTCTGGAGACTTTCTTGTCACAAATTTACTTCATTGTTTTATATTTTGTATCTAAATAAGTGTTACTTTGCACCCTGTGTTTGTGTGTATTTTGCCATAGTCCACTGGTAGTGTGATTTAACTAAATGTGCTACAAAAAAATGTGTACAGACAGTGTATATTCAGATACAACCTGCTACAAAAATTACATTAGTGGTCTTCAATTACAATCTACCACAAAAACAGTGTACACAGAGTGTTGTCTAAAAAAGAAACTACCACATGGAACAAAAACATTGCGCACATAGTGTTATTTACTTACAAATCACAGAACTTTGACAAGACTAAAAAGCAATGAGACATCATTTCTCTATATATATACTTTTTCTTTTCTTTTTTTTTCTTTTTTTATAACTTTTTTTTTTTTTTTTTAAATAATCTTTTTTCTTATTCACCACTAGTTATAATGTACAATCTCAACACTTAACACCTGTGTAACCTCTCCTTTAAGAGGACAAAAATAACTGACAGAAATCAACAATACAAAATAAAACGCCTCACAATATAGATACATATCCTAAGAAAATGTTTTCAGATTCATGGCACTTTGTCAGTCCAACATTTTTGTGTTGTACAATGACATAATAAACTGTGCAGTCTACATTTACATCCGAACACACACGTTGAAGGTTATGTTTTGTTACATATCAAGAAACAAGCTCTACAGTGCATTTTCTTTGTCTCTCTGTTTTTACTTTTCCTTGCCCTGTCTTACATCCCCCCCCCCCCCCACCCTCCTACACTGGCAGCACTCGTACGCTGCTAATCCTGCCTCTCTGACACACAGCCACGTCCAGGTTATTCCTAGCTCTGGTTCCAACAGTCTACAGGGAACTCTCCATGTCATGTTGCCTCTGAATCCAGGACCATCATAAGGCCAAGCTGCAGAACAAGTGGAAACAGCAGCATCCACGCCACAACACAGCAGACCCCTACTACCTACTGACTTGTCGAGAGCAGGTAGCTATTTTCAGACTCGGGACAGGCCACAACTGCCTGAAAAACCACCTATTTTATCAAATTCCGCATTGGCAACACAGAGCAGTGCCCCTGCAGAACAGGCCGCCAGACAACAGTACATCTGTTGCAGTCCTGCCAGCTCCACCAGGCGCTCCAAGAGAAAACCTGGCCCGACCCAATACCAGTGGCCCAGAAGCTCTACGGAGGACTGGAGGACCTGTGATGTGGCGCCACCTTTGTCGAGGAGACGGAGGAATCCATCTGACAAATGACGAACAAGACAACAACAATCGTGTTGCCAAGAGACAGCCACGCAGAGCAGCCCCTGCACTGCTGCCCATACAGTCACTTCAGCGGTGGTCAACAAGTCCTAATTTGATCCAGAGCACACGCCGTTACCACCTGATCACGCACTATATATTGGGACACTACCACCCTGTCCATCCAATGACGGTCTGAGTGGACTTGCCTTCATGGAAGACTTTCAACTCTAACTCGGCTCAGGCACTAGTGTGTAGAGGATATCAAAATGGAGATCGCCATGGGAACTGGGCATGAAACGCCACAGCATTCGAGATGGGGAAGTTGAAGATGAGGCTAAGGGGGTTCTGGTTGACTGGACGCTTCCTCTGGCATCTGGCATCAACCAGGTCCAGAAGATACAGACACCTGCTATGTTGGTCAGGGGATTTGAGAAACACTCGGGCGAATTCATGAAGTTGACTGTGCAGATTCCAGTCTCCCCATATAAGCCCAAAAGAGACTCACCTGCTGCTGCAAAAAAAAAAAATCACAAATTCATATCTCTGAGAAAGTTCAACCCCAAACTCCTTCAGCTGCAGCCTGTGACATTAATGCTGCATGACACCAATCGCTACAAATCCTGGAGTTTAGCAAATCAGATTTACAGAGGGTGTGGACAATAAGAATGCTATCTACAGTGATCTTGTTAATTAAAAACGAAACTGTATTCAATACACTGAAGCTTTAAGTTAAATCTGAAAGAGGCGATCAACAAAATGATAACCATATGAAATAAACAGATAATAAAAAGGTTAAGTGAAATATGAAAGAGAGAGATCTGTTATTACTTTCTGACAAACATTTGGCCAGCTTATTACCACCACTACAAAGCTATATCGTTTGACGAACTGTTTTGAACCACACATTGCAAGTGATACAGCCAACCTAACAGCAGGTGAGGAAGACGCCATTTTCTTGTTTTTAACTAAGATTATTTTTGACACTTCACAGGAAGACAGAGTTTTGGACATGGTAATATGTGAACAGATTGAAAGCAGTTGACTATTGCTATGTGCAGAAGCATTCATTACTGTCAAGAACCATGGCTCTGTCCATCCTTCTGAAACACAAAATAGCAAAAAAGTTGAGATGGTTGTCAGTGACATATCCTGTACAAGTATATGCAGAACCAAAAAGCAAGTGAGCCACTATATGACTCCCATTAATCAACACCTGCTGACAAAAAGTTGCAAAGGAACACTCTGTCTTAAGCAGAGCGATTCAAGATCCACACATTCTTTCTTCTGAAATTTACAAAAATGTGGAAATAAAAGAGTGTCCCATCTCACAATATGTGACAAAAAGTGCACCCCCCCCCCCAAAAAAAAAAAAAAAAAAAAAACATGATATCTCCCACTGGCACTGGTTTCATGCCAAAATTCCATGGGATCACTCCTGGGCCACATTCTATCTTTCCTTCAGATTGTGTTAAAATTGATTTGTAGTTTTTGCGTCATCTTGCTGACAGGCACATGAAACAAAAACACCAACCACCAACAACAGATGCAGGTGAAAATTTAACCACCTTGGGGAAGGTAATGTGCAGCAGAGGCTGGACTGGGAGAGGTATCAGGCAAGTCTTGAAGACATCATTAAGAGTGCTGGTGGAGTATTCAGGATTCAGGATATAGGGACATGTGTTAAAACACACAGCCATCTAGGCTTTTAATTGTCCCTTCATTTGATGAAAAAATTTTTAAAATAATATAGGTCACATAAGGTCATTTGTGACTGCTCAGTCTTTAGCGATGGTTTTTAAATGTCGTAATCATATTTTATATCAACAAAGTACTACCATTTGTCAATCAAGTCTTTGAAGATGTTAGTATCTTGTGCGCATTTAATGTTAGTGGGCAACATATTCCATAGAGGTGCAACATTTTACTAAAACAGAATTTTCTTTCGTTGGTACGACTGTATTCAATAAAGATTTTACTAGTACTATTTCTAGTAAGGAGTATGTTCATTGAATAGTAACGGAGCTGCCGCAAGAGATGCTACGCAGATCAGGTTTGAGCTCCCAGCCTGCGTTGGTGGTGACTGCCTCTGACAGCCTTAATGTATTACAACAATGCAAAGTTTAAGCCTTGAACTCACGAGCGCCGATACACCTGCGGCTCAAGCATCATGGGGGAAAAGATGACAAAGCAGAAACATATGTCAGGAATTATTTCTGTAACATACGATTTTTTTTCCTCAGAGAATTGAACTGAGTATTCAATAAAACCAAATCAAAACTTAAACAGTTACAGACTGTAGGCAGACTGCAGGTAAAACTGGCAGGTGTTGAACATTAGGATTAGGTCTACACAGGGTAAAGGGTTGAGGATCACTGACTATGCAAATCAGGCCTGAGGTCCCAGCCTGCACGCTGGTGCCTGCCTCTAAATATGACTGACCTTAATAATGCAAAGTCATGCACACTTGCTGCAAAGAAACATGTGCTAAAGTACAAGACAAGGAGTGACCATCATGTTTTAAGCTACAAAAATCACTGAATGCATCAGGGAGAAATTCACTGAGTGGTTGACTTCGTCTCTGACATACCCCAGCTTCAGCCTACTCTTTGATATTTTTAACTAATTTCATTTAGTGTATCTTGCACAAACACACTTTTTTTTAGTCAACTTGCAAAGATAAGGAAAGATATCTTTGTACAATATAACAAAATTGTCAACGGTTTAGGCAATGGTCACCATGACAATGTAATTTTACTCTAGCTACCCATTAAAAAGGAAACAACTAAAAAACCCCCAACAAATCAAAGTTTGCAAACAAAGCACCGAAAGTGTATTAAAATGTTATTTTATAAAAGAAAAAAAATTCAAATACAGAGAAATAAATTCAAATATAGGGACACTTAGGACTGCTAACAGAATCTAAAAAAAAAAAAAACCCAATGATAACAACAACACAAAAACCAGGGCCAGCAACTAAGACAAAATGCTGACTATGAACAGCAACAGTTTTCTGATTCTTCTCCATAGAAACTCATCTGTTTTACAAAAACATATTGAATTCAAAGAAAGAACACATGCGGTGTGTTGCACTGGCTTGACATTATTTGAACAAAAAATGTATCAGGCATAAAACTTAGGCATACCGTTAGTGTCAACTACAGCATCTTACAGCTATCACAACTACTTACCAAAGTACTACCACTGAAACTGTTACAACTGCCGCAGCTGCTATGAATACTAGAATGACAACTGCGGTCACTTCCTCATGCCGACATCTAAGACAGTAACTCACAAAGTTAATTAAATGTCTATGGCTCCCACTTGCAGCTGTATTTTCCATCACTGCTTTACACAAAATATGGGACAAATACAAACAGATACCTTTGTCAGTGGCTCATACTGTTCTCACAGATACAGAGAAAGCTCCCCATAATAAAAAAAAAAAGAATTCATTATACATACATCCATTTCTTCAAAACCTACCAACTTTTCCAGAACCTTTCCCAAGCCATGCAGATAACCGTTATAAATTGCCATCACCATTTGTATATTTCTGTGATATTATTTTTTAAAAACATATTTGCACACAGGCATGTAATGGGTGAAAACTTGGACTCTATAGACAAAAACAAAGAAATGGCCAGTGAAGTTTCACAAAATTAATTCAACTTTCACCCACATTTTCTATTCCTTCACCCACCCGTCCACCCCCTCACCCTTCCTTCACCACCACCACCCCTCCCCTCCCCTACCCCTCTTCCCACTCGTACATACACTCCACCCTCATCTCCTTCTCCCCTCCCAATACAGATACAACTCATACTTTTCAACAGTTGAAGAACATTCTTGCATACTGTTAATTTGTCACATGGTTCAAATTAAAAAAAAAAAAAACCACCCCCAATTACATTTCATGACCTTTAACCTGCTGCTTCATTTTTTACCCCCCCCACCCCCCCCCCCCCCCCCCCCCCCCCCCCTGTTTTTTTTTTTCCAATCTGAACTCAACAACAATGCTCTTAAAAAAAACAACAAACAAAACAAACAAAAACTTTACATCTGGATATTACATATGACCAAGTCTTCACCAGGAGGCAGTTCTTTAGTACAGAATGCTGACAAAGAAAACAAAATGCAAAGCATATAAACGTGCTCCCAGTTTATCTTGAATACGCGTGTACATGTCAAGAGCATGTTACTATGAAAATACCCATGATCTACCAGTCAGTTATTAGATCTAAAGCTATTTTAAAATCCGTCAAATACAGCACTTTCATAGATATCTGTCAAATAAAAAACACCACAATAATCAAACATGCGTCACAATGTATTTCGTCACCGAGATATTCCATAAAGAAGAAAAAACCAATTTGGGCCGTAACAGCCGTTAGAAATGGCTATTCTGGTAAAATAAAACATCGGGCATCATCCGTGACCCATAATGAACATACCAACAAATTTTCAGAAAGATTGGCCCAGAAGTTTTGTCTGGAGCGACTGGAACACATTTTGACCACAGACACAGACACAGCATTTCTTTGTTCCCATTGTAAAGTACTCCCTGTTCTAAAGGAACTGTGAGTACGAAAAAAAAGAATGTCTATGATAAAAATCTTTGAATGGTGCTATTCTTGAATGGTAGGTTCTTTACTGGTAGGTTTCTTTGTAGTCTAAGTGCGTGACTGAGGGACAGCAGACAGATACACATACAGAGAGAGAGAGGCAGGGAGAGTGTGGGAGAATTGGGGGGAGGAGGCGTGGGGCACACGACTTCTCCAAAGAAACGTTGCCCATGTTCCTTGCAACTGACAAACATACAGTTCAATTCAAATTTTCAACCGGAAAAAAAAAAAAAAAAACCAAAAGTCTTTCCACAGAAGAATTATTCTTCAACAACCTTTGTTTCTCAATGATAGTGCTCTTTGTCCCCTTGCAGTTAACATTGCCTTCATTTTTGCTCTTTCATGCTTGCAAGTGTGCAGGCATGTGCATCTGTACAACAGAGAATGCGAAAATACATATACACATTCCTGGTGCTCACCTATCTTGATGTGCTGATGCCCAGGGTAGATCATCCACTCATACACTTCGTCAGCAACGCACACCACATCATGTTTCTTGCACAATCCAGCTATCATCTCCAGTTCTGATCGGGTGAACACCTGCAGTACAGAAACAAGAACTTAACAAAAAAAAAAAAAAAAAAATCAATACTGCAAAGGAGAAGCAACACAATGTGATGTAAATCAGCTGTTTGTGTTGATCGCCTGCTGACTAGGGCAGTGGCTAGTGCAGTGAAATGAACGCTAGACAATCATGCATTCCACTCTCTCTTATCCTGCTTGCCTAGGCCAGGACTGTGCAGTTTCTCATTGGTGAGATTTTTCCTTTTAACCATTTTCAACGACACTCTTGTGGCAGCCACATCTCATTTCAGGAATGGTATCTAAACACACCAGTAAGCATGTTTTCCAGAGAATGTAAATATCTTTAAGGCCCACTCATTTTTCATTTTGCCCGCAAACCCCACTTTTTAACAATAATCTCTTCATTTCTTGCCGTGTTTGCCAAAAATACACCCCCTTTTAAAACAAAAACAAAAAAACACACACACAAAACCTCCAAAAACTGAAGAACTTAATGTCTTAAAGGGGTTTGCGGGCAAAATAAAACAGCCAAACCTCAACAAAGATATTTACATTCTCTTCTGGCTTATAAATGATTATAAAAAATTATAAATTTTTGCAAAATTCTATTTTTTTATTTATTTTATCTCAAGCGCTATTAATAAATCAGAACAATTAACCAGTTTTCCATCTTGGTTAGTTATTTTTGCACTATTTTTACACATAATGTATTTAACCACCCACCAATTAATTCTTTAAATTGTCTGTTTTCACCAAATGTGTTTAATTGATAATCACAATAACACGCCTTATTTGATGGTAGTGCTCTTAGAACAGTAGATGGATAACCATCAAATAAATTACTCTCTGTTTTTAACTCTTGTAAATGGACATACAACATTGGGTTCATGAGAAAATCAGACGGTTTTATTACCTTCAAATTGATAGGTGTCATCCCTTGTACTAATACGATAAGCTCTGTCACTACTGTGGAAGCCCAAGATTTGAGCAAGGCCTCTAGGAAAAGTGTACTCTCTTCTTTCTTCTAGTGGAAAATGCATAGTAATGCTGCAGTTTGTTTCATTTGCCTAGAGCATCAAGTGCTTTGGCAGCTAACTTTTTTAATAAGTTTGACAGGTGGTGTAATTGTTTTCTAATCCATGTCTGAAGTAAAACTGTAGCAGTCTGTAATGGCATACATATTTAGTCTTGTTAATAGAGATAGGGCACAAAGTTTAGGTGGTTCTGTGGGGGTCATTTTTAATCTTCTACAGCTTGACGATAATCATTATGGAGGTCATGCAATTCTTCAGGATATTCCAAGTCTACTTCTAAGATTAATCCTGTGGTTGGTTGGGTGTAAGCATTAACAACGTATTTAACCAGCTATTAACGTCAAAAGGCCCTGCGCACATTTTGAAGTTTCTCAGTGGCAGTGTGTGGCTCATGGCCCACCCATACAGATTGTTGGCGTCTAAATACATTAAATAGTTAGATGGTTTAGCTGGGTCATAGTCATCTAAATACTTATTGTTGGCTTTGTAGTAAGGATGCGAGGCCATGCTAATGCCACCCCTTAAACCGTCTTCAGTCATCTGGAGTGTAGCCAGATCAGATATTAAGTCAATCTCAATGTTTGTGGAGTTTAAGAAGGCGTCCCAAGAAAGGCCAGGGGGCAGAGATGTAATGTGATGAGTCTATACCATAATGTTTGATACATGTGGATCTATAATTTTCAAACACATCTGCCAATAAACATACGTCAGCCAGTAAATATTGATCATGATAATCGCCCATTGTTTTGCAGTGTAATTCTTTCCAGGCTTTCTGTGCATGTTCATAGTTAGAGTCTGTTATGTCTTGCCTGTAAGACAGCTGTAAAAGTCTTCCTTGAGTGGCAGCGCTGGCTCATCAAACTCTCCCATGAGTCCATGTATTCATAAGGGTAAACACCTTTACGCACTAAAGATGGGGTTAAATATTTTTTAGTGATTGGATGCTCATGTACAAACCTGCTAACTTATCTAAGCTCCCCATCAGATGTGAGCAGAATCATAGAAGGACAACAGTCAAGGGTGAAAG
>JADBJO010002259.1:68749-116249 GCA_016801955.1 Conus betulinus
GCTCACTGTTGCTGTTGTGGCAGCGAGGCCTGGTGGGACGACTGTTGTGTGGGGTGAACGGTTGTCAGGATCTGATTGTAGATGGGGGGAAGTTCAAAGCCTTGATCTCTGTTCAGGCTGGGGCTTCTGGTCTTAAATTTCGATGGCTTCTTTAACTTTTCTTTTTGTGAGGAAGGGCTCTGTAGATAAGATCTTGGGGTTTCTTGGAGGCTGAAACTGTGGCCTGTGGCTTGTAGATGTTCATGCATGGCAAAAGTAGATCAGTTTTGGTGTTCCTGTAGACAGGTGGTGAGTGGTCTTGCTGTCTGCCAATGTAGGTATGGGTACAGTCTTGACACCCTACCTGGTACACTACACCACACTGCTTGAGGGGGTCCGTTTTGTCTTTGACATGGGTCAGTTGCTGGCTTAGGGAATTGGTGGGTTTGTGGAACACTTAGCATCCATGTTGTTGGAAGGTCCTGGCTAGACGCTCAGAGACTCCTTTAATGTAAGGGTCCCCACTTTCACACTGTCATTTTCTGTAGAAGAAGGGTAGCAAACTGGTGGGTTGTCCCACATCCATGCAGGGTATCCATTAGCGGAAAGGGCAGTCTTGATGTGTTCTTCTTTCAGCTCTTCCTCCTTAGTGGAACACAGTACAGAGGCTCTGTGCATGAGGGTGTTGACAACAGGTCTCTTGTGCTGGAGGGGATTGGTTAGAGTGAAAGTTCAGATATTGGTCAGTGTGGGTGGGTTTCCTATAGATGGTGGTCTCCACCCATTCGTCAACGGTTTCGGGTGATGAGTGTGTCCAGGAACGGGATCTTCCCTTCTGCTTCAGTTTCCTAAGTGAATTGGATACTGTGGTCGATGGAATTCAGGTGAGTGGTGAAACTGCCAACCTCCATCTCCTGTGCAGGTCATGGCGTCATCCACATAGCGGTACCATATGCTGGGAGGGTTGGCAGCAGTCTCAAGGGCTACTTTTTCAAAATGTTCCATGTACAGGTTGGATACCACTGGAGATACTGGCGAACCCATGGCAGCTCCTTGTTTCTGCTGGTAGAACTCATGGTTGAATGAAAAGTAGGTGCTAGCGAGGCACAGTTCCAACAGTTCTAGCACCTGTTCTGTAGTGAGTTCACACCGGTGACGAAGGTGGTAGTCATCCTCAATCTTCTCCCGAATGACTTGGAGAGCCTTGGGTACAGGGATGCTAGTGAAAAGTGCACAAACATCATAGGAGACAAGTTTCTCCCCTGGAGCCAGTTGCTGGTTTTCCAACTTCTGTACAAAATCTGTGCTGTTGACTATGTGGTGCTCGGTCTGCCCGACTGAAGGTCCCAATATCTGTGTGTCAGGAATTTGGAGGCATTGTACATGACACTGCCACAGCTGGACACAATGGGGCAGAGGGGGCATCCTTCTTGTGTATCTTGGGTAATCCATACAACTAAGGCGTGGATTCTGAAGTTGGGTAAACACGTTGGTAAAGATTAGGGGAGATAGAATCTTCTTTCTTCCATTTCTTCAGTAGGTTGATAAGCTGGCTTTTCACTTCCTTCGTAGGGTCAGTCTTGAAGTTTTTCCTAGGTGTCTGTATCACTGAGAAGGGTCTGTACTTTCTTGTTGTACTCATCTTTCGGTAACAATACTGTGGTCTTACCTTTGTCAGCTGGAAGGATGACGATTCTGTCGTCCTGTCTCAAGTTTTTCAGGGCTTGTTTTTCTTCTCGTGAAATGTTGGACTTGGGTAACTTACTGGACTTCATGACTTTGACCACTTCGCTCCGTAGGCTGTCTGCTTTGGCTTTGTCTTTGACCTGGCTGCACGCTGCTTCAATGGAAGCTACGATTTCCTTGACTGGAATCAATGTGGGCGCAACACAGAAGTTAAGTCCTTTCTTCAGCACACCTGATTCACTGTCACTGAGAGCATGGTTGGAGAGACTGATATGCATTTGTTGGTGTCTATGGTGCTGGAGGTCAGTAACTTTCCGCTGGGATGTTATTTCTGGCGAAAACTTGTCGCGTTGCCTGTGTTTGTAAACATTGAACTTGTGTGCATGCGCTAGGCGGCATAAAAGCAAAATGTCGTCTGCTATTTCCTGTGGGAGGATTCTTTGAAGTTCCGCGTTTGTCTCTTTGATTTCGTAATCGAGGACGAGGCTCGATAACGAAATCTGAGAGACAAACGCAGAACTTCGCAGAACTTCACAGAATCCTCCCACAGGAAATAACAGACGACATTTTACTTTTATGCCACCTCACGCATGCGCATGAGTTCAAACCTTACAAACACAGGCAACATGACAAGTTCAAACGCTTTTGCCAGAAACAACATCCCAACGAAACTTACTGACCTCCAACGCCATAGAAACCAACAAATGGATATATCAATCTCTCCAACCGTGCTCTCAGTGACAGTGAATCAAGTGTGCTGAAGAAAGGCCTTAACTTCTGTGTTGCGCCCATCTCGATTCCAGTCAAGGAAATCGTAGCTTTCACTGAAGCAGCGTGCAGCCAGATCAAAGACAAAGCCACAGCAGACAGCCTACGGAGTGAAGTGGTCAAAGTCATAAAGTCCAGTAAGCCACCGAAGTCCAACATTTCACGAGAAGAAAAACAAGCCGTGAAAAACTTGAGACAGGACGACAGCATTGTCATCCATCCAGCTGACAAAGGTAGGACCACAGTATTGTTACCGAAAGATGAGTACAACAAGAAAGTACAAACCCTTCTCAGTGATACAGACACCTATGAAAAACTCACGACTGACCCTACAAAGAAAGTGAAAAACCAACTTATCAACCTACTGAAGAAATGGAAGAAAGAAGATTCTATCTTCCCTAATCTTTACCAACTGTTTACCCCACTTCAGAATCCACACCTAAGTTGTATGGATTACCCAAGATACACAAGGAGGATGCCTCCCTCCGCCCCATTGTGTCCAGCTGTGGCAGTGTCATGTACAATGCCTCCAAATTCCTGACACAAATATTGGGACCTTCATAAGGGCAGACTGAGCACCGCATAGTCAACAACAGAGATTTTGTACAGAAGTTGGAAAACCAGCAACTGGTTCCAGGGGAGAAACTTGTCTCCTATGATGTTTGTGCACTTTTCACTAGCATCCCTGTACCCAAGGCTCTCCAAGTCATTCGGGAGAAGATTGAGGATGACTACACCTCGTCACTGGTGTGAACTCACTACAGAACAGGTGCTAGAACTGTTGGAACCTCACTAGCACCTACTTTTCGTTCAACCATGAGTTCTACCAGCAGAAACAAGGAGCCACCATGGGTTTGCCAGTATCTCCAGTGGCAGCCAACCTGTACATGGAACATTTTGAAAAGTAGCCCTTGAGGCCGCTGCCTACCCTCCCAGCATGTGGTACCGCTATGTGGATGACACCATGACCCGCATACAGGAGATGGAGTTGACAGCTTCACCACTCACCTGAATTCCATCGACCACAGTATCCAATTCAGTTTGGAAACTGAAGCAGAAGGGAAGATCCCGTTCCTGGACACACTCATCACCCGAACCATTGACGAATGGGTGGAGACCACCGTCTATAGGAACCCACCCACACTGACCAATATCTGAACTTTCACTCTAACCACCCCCTCCAGCACAAGACATCTGTTGTCAACACCCTCATGCACAGAGCCTCTGTACTGTGTTCCACTAAGGAGGAAGAGCTGAAAGAAGAACACATCAAGACTGCCCTTTCCTCTAATGGATACCCTGCATGGATGTGGTGGGACAACCCTCGAGTTCCCTACCCTTCTTCTACAGATACGGACAGTGTGAAAGTGGGGATCCCTTACATTAACGGAGTCTCAGAGCATCTGGCCAGGACCTTCCAACAACATGGATGCTAAGTGTTCCACAAACACACCAACTCCCTACGCCAGCAACTGACCCATATCAAAGACAAAACAGACCCCCTCAAGCAGTGGTGGTGTAGTGTACCAGGTAGGGTGTCAAGACTGTACCCATAACTACACTGGCCAGACAGCAAGACCACTCACCACCCATCTACAGGAACACCAAAACTGATCTACTTCTGCCATACATGAACATCTACAAGCCACAGGCCATAGTTTCAGCCCCTAAGAAACCCAAGATTTTATCTACAGAGCCCTTCCTCACAAAAAGAAAAGTTAAAGAAGCCATCAAAATTAAGACTAAACACCCTAGCCTGAACAGAGATCAAGGCTTTGAACTTCCCCTCATCCACAATCAGATCCTGACAACCGTTCACCCACACACAACAGTCATCCCACCAGGCCTTGCTGCCACAACACAGCAACAGTGAGCTGAAGAAGACAGGGTGACCCTGTCCAAATATTCTCCAAGTAAGTTTTTGATTCCGAGTCTGTTAACTACTTTTCTAATGTCCAAACCAAGAATCTTAAGTCAGGCGAGTTGTCCCAACTACCATTTGTCATTCAGCTTACACACGCATGCTAAAACTAATTGAGATGTCACACAAGGTAAACTCCTGCTGACTAATGACAGGACGAAATGACTTTTATTGCAAGCTTAAATGTTCTTTCTTGTGAGTTACATCCAACATCCATCCAACCAGACTACTTAATTCATCAATCTACATGTACATGTTCATGACTTTGGTGTTCCACTTGACGAGACACGGTCATTCCAGTAACAAATTGTATGTGTTACTTGGAAATCCTTCACATTAGTTCTGCTTCAGAGAAAACAAAGAACATCACTGTGCTGATTGTGGCCCCATTCAGTAAACAAAAAAAAAAAGAGTGAAGCAAAGGGAGGTAGCAGGGGTGTAGTACATTGGTTTATTTTTGTGGTAAGAAAATGAACGAACGTTGTGATTTCAGAAACTTGCTGGTATCCCTCCCTCCGCCTTTTATTCTGCTGAGCACAAGCACATGGAGAGAACTACATCCGCTTCTGTTTTATTAAGGTGAGTGGGCGCTTTTCATCATCGACGAGGATTGAAAAATATCATATGTGTGCACATGTGAGTGCTGTCTCTCTCACACATAAATATTTTTTGCTCACATGTACACATGCGTACACACACACACACACACACATGCGTGCTTTTCAAGAAAATGGAAATGGCAATGAAATATGCACTGGTAAAAGGGTAAAGCACACCATGGTACTGTACAATTAAGTACAGCAAGGTAAATACATCATAGCACTGTACTCTGTGTCCGCATGCAGCCCAGTATCACATCACAGTATTGTACAGAGTAGCACAACTCAATGAATTCAAGTTTCAAGTAAACCAACTTGTCACCTCGAAGCTAAGGATATTTCTCTGTGACCCTTTCCCGCAAAATTCCCTACAAGTTACTCGGATTAATCAGAACAATTTGGCCTTAAGGGTTGGGGGATCAAATCTGAGTTTTGTGCACAGATACCATTATTTTTAATGATGAGTTGTTTAAAGATTTGAGTTGTTTTTTTTTCTTTCTTTTTTTTTTTGGGGGGGGGGGGGGGGGGGGGGGGTAGGGAAAAGGGTGGTGCGGTGAGGTTGCTGTCTTGGCAATCACATACGGAACTAACTGACGATAACCATTGGTTGCACTTAGTAGCTAAAACTAAAAAGGCAATGGTTGAGCGGCAGATACAGACGGATCCATAGCTAAAAAAAAAAAAAAGGCTTAGCTACTATATGAAGGCTAGGTTTATTGAAAATCTATTGAAATAAATGATTGTAAGATGGGAAGGGCGAGAGGGAGGGTTGAGGTATCTGTTTCAGCTGTGCTGCTTACATTGTTTTCATGAAAGAAAGAGTATGCATTTCAGCTGTTCAGGCAGTGGCTTTGACATCATACTTTGTGTTGTGCGATGCTTTAGAAATTTTGATGAATGCTAAAGATCCATTGGTAGGGAAGAATTATCTAGCATAACTGGGATTTATTAAGTGCCATTGTCTCAAAATGGCTGCCATGCCAGAAGCGTTCTTCAAATTGGTGTACTACTGCCAGTTTTTGAATGCATTTATATTTTGGTTTTGTTAAGTGCATTGGTCTTTGTAAAATACATATATGCCCACTAGTTCAAATTCGAAGTTATTGGTATTTTTTAAGGTCACATGTTAGACTCCATTTGTGAAAAAGAAAAGGATCTCCTGATTCTTGTGTTTTCTTCAGTTTTTTACTCTCTGTTCATGTTCTGTGATCTTAGACAAAAGGTAACAAAAGCTGTAACAATATAAAAAAAAAACTTTTTAAACTTAATGTAGGTTTATGTAACCCCCCACCACCCGAAAGTAAGTGCGTGCGAGTTATCCCGAGTTCACCTGAACAAGGACAATGTTCTCACTCAATTAATCAACTAAAAAAGAGATTTTGAAGTTTTACAACTTTTTAAATTTCCTTTCATCACTTCTTTCTTTTAGCACAAGTAAATCAGACAATTACTAGTACATAATATTCTTAATTATGAACTGCTGGTTACATTTAAAGAAATGCAATTTTGGTTATGAACTAAACGTGAAAGCGCAGACACTGCAACCAACATACACAGAGAACCATGTTTTTACTAACCTACACCACCACAATAAAATACCATTACACTCGGAGCAAACTTTTGTTTAACATAACAATTGGGCATACAGTACATAAGACAATGGCTATTCAAAAGTACAATTACCTCAACATTGGAAACAAAAACAGAATTACCCAGAGTCAATACTCACAACATATACATAGCAATCGTAACATTCATTTTAACAATAGACGCACTATTATGTTCACACACTTTGCAGACATACCGTGCAGCTTTTGGCAGTCACTATTTCAGTGACCAAGAGAGAAGGAATCGTCACTTGCCCTCGTACTACTTCTACAATGACTAGATATGTTTTTTTTTTCTTCTCCCAAAATGCAACTTATGTCCCATGGAACGGGTACACCATAGACATCGACCCTCTTCAGTATGCACTTATCTGAGCTTAGTTACACGGAAAACTGTCGGCAAGGTAAGTAACTCCGTAATTTGAACATGGTTACCCAATTAAAAAATTAATTTAAAAGAGAGGAAAGGAAATAACGAAATGAAAATAATTTTTAAAAATTCCTACGAATATATATGTTCGCTATAGTTTGAAGTTTGAAATATCCCATGAGCCATTTACTCGGTCTTCAGAACTTTCTTCCGAATTGTTGTTCATCATACCCTGGAACTTCATCCCAGTCGAAATCTAGGTCACTCTAAGCTTCATTACCCAGCACTTTCACTAAGTCTTATGCCGTAAATCCTACAAAACACAGTATCTCCATCACTAAATCTCATTATAGAACGGCAGAACTCAAGGTTAGCCACGGTGAAAAACGGCATTTCGACCTCAAAACTTTAAAAATTCGTAACTCGAGAACCACGGCACGTATCGACTCGCGGTTTTTTTGCAAACGGAAGTAAATGGCTACAGGAAGAAGGAAGTCACGTTCTCGCGAGACTTCCTTTTCTACGAGAAACATGGCGGCGCCCATTGTTGCCACGTGTTTTTTACCGGGGCGCTGGGGGGCGCTCAGCGTTTTGGCTGTGTGATTTGTTTTTTTTTTCCGTTGCACTAATGCCAATGAACTAAATGTAAAAAGAAAACTTAATGACAACAGAACAAATGACAACAGAACTAAAGGTCTGACATCGACCAGCGCTAAACGAATTTCAACTAATTTTTATCAGAACAAAAGGTCTGACAACGACCGGCACTAACCCAATTTCATCAAATTCTAATCAAATGAGGGAAAGTACGATGTTCTGAACGTTTTAATCCCAAAACTTCATTTCATCATTTGTTTTCTTCAAGTACTATACTAATTTTTTTTTATCAAAACACCTAAAATAAACATAATCCATCTGAATAAGAATATAGCTTGCTGGATTCTGGATTCAACATTAGAAAAGTAATTACAGACTCAGAATTAAAAACTTACTGGAGAATATATCGACAGGGCCGTCCTGTCTTCTTCAGCTCACTGTTGCTGTTGTGGCAGCGAGGCCTGGTGGGACGACTGTTGTGTGGGATGAACAGTTGTCAGGATCTGATTGTAGATGGGGACGTTCAAAGCCTTGATTTCTGTTCAGGCTGGGGCATCTGGTCTTAATTTTGATGGCTTCTTTAACTTTTCTTTTTTGTGAGGAAGGGCTCTGTAGATAAGATGCTGGTTTCTTGGAGGCTGAAAGTGTGGGCCTGTGGCTTGTAGATGTTCATGTATGGCAGAAGTAGATTGGTTTTGGGTGTTCTGTAACGGGTGTTGAGTGGTCTTGCTGTCTGGCCAGTATAGGTATTGGGTACAGTCTTGACGCCCTACCTGGTACACTACACCACACTGCTTGGGGGGTCTGTTTTGTCTTTGACAGGGTCAGTTGCTGGCGTAGGGAGTTGGTCGGTTTGTGGAACACTTTGCATCCGTGTTGGAAGGTCCTCGCTAGACGCTCTGACTCCTTTAATGTAAGGGATCCCCACTTTCACACTGTCCGTATCTGTAGTAGGAGGGTAGTGAACTGGAGGGTTGTGTCCCACATCCATGCAGGGTATCCATTAGCGGAAAGGGCAGTCTTGATGTGTGTTGTTCTTCTTTCAGCTCTTCCACCTTAGTGGAACACAGTACAGAGACTCTGCGCATGAGGGTGTTGACAACAGATCTCTTGTGCTGGAGGGGGTGGTTAGTGTCAAAGTTCAGATACTGGTCAGTGTGGGTGGGTTTCCTATAAACAGTGGTCTCCCACCCTGTCGTCATGGGTTCGGTTTGATGAGTGTGTCCAGGAGCGGGATCTTCCCTTCTGCTTCAGTTTCCGAAGTGAATTGGATACTGTGTCGATGGAATTCAGGTGAGTGGTGAAACTGTCAACCTCCGTCTCCTGTATGCGGGTCATGGTGTCATCCACATAGCAGTTCCACATATTTGGGAGGGTTGGCAGCAGTCTCAAGGGCTACTTTTTTCAAAATGTCCCATGTACAGATTGGCTGCCACTGAGATACTGGCAAACCCATGGCAGCTCCCTTGTTTTTCTGCTTGTAGAACTCATGGTTGAACGAAAAGTACGTGCTAGTGAGGCACAGTTCCAACAGTTCTAGCACCTGTTCTGTAGTGAGTTCACACCGGTGACGAAGGTGGTAGTCATCCTCAATCTTCTCCCGAATGACTTGGAGAGCCATGCGTACAGTATGCTAGTGCAAAGTGCATAAACGTCATAGGAGACAGGTTTCTCCATTGAAGCCAGTTGCTGGTTTTCCATCTTCTGTACAAAATCTGCACTGTTGACTATGTGGTGCTCGGTATGACCTTATGAAGGTCCCAGTATTTGTGTCAGGAATTCGGAGGCATTGTACATGACACTGCCACAGCTGGACACAATGGGGCGGAGGGGGCATCCTTCTTGTGTATCTTGGATAATCCATACAGCTTTGCATGGATTCTGAAGTGGGGTAAAGACGCTGGTAAAGATTAGAGGAGATAGAATCTTCCTTATTCCATTTCTTCAGTAGGTTGATAAGTTTTTTTTTTCACTTTCTTCGTGGGGTCAGTCTCGAGTTTTTCCTAGGTGTCTGTATCACTGAGAAGGGTTTGTACTTTCTTGTGTACTCATCTTTCAGTAACAATACTGTGGTCCTACCCTTTGTCAGCTGGAAGGATGACGATGCTGTTGTCCTGTCTCAAGTTTTTCAGGGCTTGTTTTTTCCTCTCGTGAAATGTTGGACTTGGATGGCTTTCTGGACTTCATATGACTTCGACCACTTCGCTCCATAGGCTGTCTGCTGTGGCTTGATCTTTCATCTGGTTGTTCGCTGCTTCAGTGGAAGCTACGATTTCCTTGACTGGAATCGATGTGGGCGCAACACAGAAGTTAAGGCCTTTCTTCAGCACACTTGATTCACTGTCACTGAGAGCATGGTTGGAGAGATTGATAATCCATTTGTTGGCATCTGTGGCGTTGGAGGGTCGGTAAGTTTCTGTTGGATGTTGTTTCTGGCGAAAACGTTCGAACTTGTCGTGTTGCCTGTGTTTGTAAACATTGAACTCGTGCGCATGCACGAGGCGGCATGAAAGTAAAATGTCATCTGCTATTTCCTGTGGGAGGATTCTGTGAAGTTCCGCGTTTGTCTCTCGGATTTCACTAACAAGGAGGAGGCTCAATAACGAAATCTGAGAGACGCAAAACTTCACAGAATCCTCCCACAGGAAACAGCAGACGATATTTTACTTTCATGCCACCTTGCGCATGCGCACAAGTTCAATGTTTACAAACACAGGCAACGCAACAAGTTCATACGCTTTCACCAGAACAACATCCCAACGGAAACTTACTGACCTCCAACGCCACAGACATCAACAAATGGATTATCAATCTCTCCAACCGTGCTCTCAGTGACAGTGAATCAAGTGTGCTGAAGAAAGGACATAACTTCTGTGTTGCGCCCACATTGATTCCAGTCAAGGAAATCGTAGTTTCCATTTAAGCAGCGTGCAACCAGATCAAAGACAAAGCAACAGCAGACAGCCTACGGAGCGAAGTGGTCAAAGTCATAAAGTCCAGTAAGCCACCCAAGTCCAACATTTCACGAGAGGAAAAAACAAGCCCTGAAAAACTTGAGACAGGATAACAGCTTGTCATCCTTTCAGCTGACAAGGCAGGACCACAGTACTGTTACTGAAAGATGAGTACAAGAAGAAAGTATAGACCTTCTCAGTGATACAGACACCTAGGAAAAACTCAAGACTGACCCCACGAAGAAAGTGAAAAACCAGCTTATCAACCCACTAAAGTAATGGAAGAAAGAAGATCTTATCTCCCCTAATCTTTACCAACGTCTTTACCCCACTTCAGAATCCACACCTAAGTTGTATGATTATCCAAGATACACAAGGAGGATGCCCCCCTCCACCGCATTGTGTCCAGCTGTGGCAGTGTCATGTACAATGCCTCCAAATTCCTGACACAAATATTGGGACCTTCATAAGGGCAGACCAAGCACCATTTAGTCAACAGCACAGATTTTGTACAGAAGATGGAAAACCAGCAACTGGCTCCAAGGGAGAAACTTGTCTCCTATGATGTATGTGCACTTTTCACTAGCATCCCTGTACCCAAGGCTCTCCAAGTCATTTGGGATGAAGATTGAGGATGACTACCACCTTCATCACTGGTGTGAACTCACTACAGAACAGGTGCTAGAACTGTTCGAACTGTGCCTCACTAGCACCCTACTTTTTGTTCAACCATGAGTTCTACAAGCAGAAACAAGGAGCTGCCATGGGTTCGCCAATATCTCCAGTGGTAGCCAACCTGTACATGGAACATTTTGAAAAAGCACCCCTTGAGACCGCTGCCAACCCTCCCAGCATGTGGTACTACTATGTGGATGACACCACCATGACCCGCATACAGGAGACGGAGGTTGACAGCTTCACCACTCACTGCATTCCATCGATGACAGTATACAATTCACTTCGGAAACTGAAGCAGAAGGGAAGAACCTGTTCCTGGACACACTCATCGCCCAAACCCCTGACGACAGGGTGGAGACCACCGTCTATAGGAAACCCACCCACACTGACCAATATCTGAACTTTCACTCTAACCACCCCCTCCAGCACAGGAGATCTGTTGTCAACACCCTCATGCACAGAGCTCTGTACTTTGTTTCCACACAGGAGGAAGAGCTGAAAGAAGAAGAACACATCAAGACTGCCCCTTCCGCTAATGGATACCCTGCATGGATGTGGACAGCCCTCCAGTTTTGCTACCCTTCTTCTACAGATACGGACAGTGTGAAAGTGGGGATCCCTTACATTAAAGGAGTCTCAGAGCGTCTAGCCAGGACCTTCCAACAACATGGATGCAAAGTGTTCCACAAACCCACCAACTCCCTAAGCCAGCAACTGACCCATGTCAAAGACAAAAACGGACCACCCCCAAGCAGTGTGGTGTAGTGTACCAGGTAAGGTGTCAAGACTGTACCCATACCTATACTGGCCAGACAGCAAGACCACTCACCACCCGTCTACAGAACACCAAAACCCGATCTACTTCTGCCATACATGAACATCTACAAGCCACATGCCACAGTTTCAGCCCCCAAGAACCAAGATCTTATCTACAGAGCCCTTCCTCACAAAAGAAAAGTTAAAGAAGCCATCGAAATTAAGACCAGATGCCCCAGCCTGAACAGGGATCAAGGCTTTGAACTTCCCCCCATCTACAATCAGATCCTGACAACCGTTCACACCCACACAACAGTCGTCCCACCAGGCCTCACTGCCACAACAGCAACAGTGAGCTGAAGAAGACAGAGTGATCCTGTCCAAATATTCTCCAAGTAAGTTTTTGATTCTGAATTTACCAAATCAACTACGATATTGGAAAGGTTACAGTTATAATAATGAAAAAAATAACATTGATTAAAAAAAAAAACTCAAACCAGTATCTTATTATAAGTAGCAAAAAAAAGGTAGGACTTCATTCTAGTGTGCGAGTGCATGCGTGTAATTTACTTCTACAAGTATCTATCTGCAAGATGTTCACATTAAAAAATAAAAAATGTACCAGTGTATGAAACAGGCTGCAGATTGTGTCAGCATTTAATTCCAAGTCCTTCATTTAGCATGGAACTTTATTTCATCACTGTCACCTTTTTTCCCCTTATGTTTTGTAGGAGGACAGCACTCTGGAGAAAGCAGAAGCCATTTTGAAAAAGTGGAAGGAAGAGTCGAGCCAAACATTGAAAAAGTGATACCATGTTGCTGTAGGTTTTTTTCTAATTGTGTGTGTGTGTATGCTGAACTTTGAAAAGTTTTGAAGATTATAGTTGAAGAGTGGAAAACATTACGAGAGATGCACCTCTTGTTTATGTGAATGTTATCAGTTTGATGTGCTTTTATGCACCCACTTTCATGTTGTAAAAGGTAAAGAAGCTATGCAGTGCATTTCATGTGATGCACCATTCATTACAAAATATGTTCTTACAGAGTGTTGGGACTAGCATGGTGTCAGACATCATTTTCTTAAAGCAGACTCCCAAGAAAATCTTTTTCTGAGATGTTCCACTTGATGTGGTTTTTTTCTATTTACTAATGTTATCCAATGTAAGAGTTAATCGAAGTTTGTTTTTTTTTTAAGCAGTCTTGGCCAGATTTTGCAAAATCTGTTTTAATATGTGCATGCATAGTTTTCTTTCTCTGTCCCTCTCACAGAGCTAAGCAGAGTGATATTTGCTCCTGTCACGATTTTGAGAAAACTTTAAACACTGTCATATTTTGCTCTTTTGTTACTGACTCGGATTTTGTCAGTACTTTTATCTTTTACTTTTCAAATTCAGTATTGTTGTTTGAGACAGTATTTTTCTTCTTGTTGTTTACATCCCTTCTGATTTTGTATTTTGCTTGCCGTTTTCCTTGTTGGTTTGCCTTACGATAGAACGCAGTAACCCTTGACTACTGGTGATGTACCTAGAGTGGATCATCTAAATACAACCCATGCTATTAAAAAAATGAAATATTATCAATCTTATCAAATTCAGCAAAACATTTTCACAGATTTCAAATTTTGATCATCGCATTTTGCTGTAACTTAGAATATCTAGCAGTGATATGTCAAGTTCAGGTTATGATTTAATTTGTAGAGACCCAGTTCAAAGAAGAGGAGAAACTGGTATTAATAATGTATGTTCATCAGTCAGTATCATTTAATTAAGAGAACCAATTATCTAGAATAACATCATGTAGAAACTAGCTGGAACATGCCAAGCCAATTTTCGTATTTTTTCTGTACAGCAGTCTGGCCAAACATGTCATTTGGATCGACTGCTGTATCTGAATGATAGAAAATGCCTACGCTCAATATAAAAATGTTATAAATTTAGGTGATCTTAACACCAGTTATTCAAAACAAGTAACTATTTGGTCCAAACATGTGAACCATTTGGTCTGATGCTTTTAATAAAAAGACAAACATCTGTGGTTGATTCATCTAAAACATTGACTGATCATGTCTGTGTTACCTGTATGAAAACCATCTTAGAAACGAGTAAGAATATACGATTCTGGATTCGACATTAGAAAAGTAGTTGCAGACTCCGAACCAAAAACTTGCTTGGAGAATGTTTCGGACACGGTTGCCCAGTCTTCTTCAGCTCACTGTTGCTGTTGTGGCAGCGAGGCCTGGTGGGACGACTGTTGTGTGGGGTGAACAGTTGTCAGGATCAGATTGTAGATGGGGGGAAGTTCAAAGCCTTGATCTCTGTTAAGGCTGGGGCATCTGGTCTTAATTTCAATGGCTTCTTTAACTTTTCTTTTTGTGAGGAAGGGCTCTGTAGATAGGATCTTGGTTTCTTGAGGCTGAAACTGTGGCCTGTGGCTTGTAGATGTTCATGTATAGCAAAGTAGATCGGTTTTGGTGTTCCTGTAGATGGGTGGTGAGTGGTCTTGCTGTCTGGCCAGTGTAGTAGTTATGGGTACAGTCTTGACACCCTACCTGGTACACTACACCACACTGCTTGAGGGGGTCTGTTTTGTCTTTGACAGGGGTCAGTTGCTGGCATAGGGTTGGTGGGTTTGTGGAACACTTTGCATCCCTGTTGTTGGAAGGTCTTGGCTAGACGCTCTGAAACTCCTTTAATGTAAGGGATCCCCACTTTCACACTGTCCGTATCAGTAGAAGAAGGGTAGCGAACTGGAGGGTTGTCCCACATCCATGCAGGGTATCCATTAGCGGAAAGGGCAGTCTGATGATGTTTCTTCTTCTTTCAGCTCTTCCTCCTTAGTGGAACACAGTACAGAAGCTCTGTGCATGAGGGTGCTGACAACAGATCCCCTGTGCTGGAGGGGTGGTTAGAGTGAAAGTTCAGATACTGGTCAGTGTGGGTGGATTTCCTGTAGACGGTGGTCTCCACCCTGTCATCATGGGTTCGGTGATGAGTGTGTCCAGGAACGGGATCTTCCCTTCTGCTTCAGTTTCTGAAGTGAACTAGTCACTGTCGTCAATAGAATTGAGGCGAGTGGTGAAGCTGTCAACCTCCGTCTCCTGTATGCAAGTCATGGTGTCATCCACATAGCGGTACCACATGCTGGGAGGGTAGGCAGCGGTCTCAAGGGCTACTTTTTCAAAATGTTCCATGTACAGGTTGGCTACCACACTGGAGATACTGGCGAACCCATGGCAGCTCCTTGTTTCTGCTGGTAGAACTCATGTTTAACGAAAAGTAGGTGCTAGTGAGGCACAGTTCCAACAGTTCTAGCACCTGTTCTGTAGTGAGTTCACACTGGTGACGAAGGTGGTAGTCATCCTCAATCTTATCCCAAATGACTTGGAGAGCCATGGGTACAGGAATGCTAGTGAAAAGTGCACATACATCATAGGAGACAAGTGTCTCCTGGAGCCAGTTGCCGGTTTTCCATCTTCTGTACAAAATCTGTGCTGTTGAGTATGTGGTGCTCGGTCTGTCCAACTGAAGGTCCCAATATTTGTGTCAGGAATTTGGAGGCATTGTACATGACACTGCCACAGCTGGACACAATGGGGCAGAGGGTGGCATCCTTCTGTGTGTATCCTGGGTAATCCAAACAGCTTAGGCGTGGATTCTGAAGTGGGGTAAAGACGTTGGTAAGGATTAGGGGAGGTAGAATCTTCTTTCTTCCATTTCTTCAGTAGGTTGATAAGCTGATTTTTTCACTTACTTCGTGGGGTCAGTCTCAAGTTTTTCATAATTTGTCTGTAGTCTGAGAAGGGTCTGTACTTTCTTGTTGTACTCATTTTTCGGTAACAATACTGTGGTCCTACCTTTGTCAGCATGAAGGATGACGATGCTGTCATCCTGTCTCAAGTTTTTCAGGGCATGTTTTTCCTCTCGTGAAATGTTGGACTTGGGTGGCTTACTGGACTTTATGACTTTTGACCTTTTCACTCTGTAGGCTGTCTGCTGTGGCTTTGTCTTTGATCTGGTTCCACGCTGCTTCAGTGGAAGCTACGATTTTCCTTGACTGGAATCGATGTGGGCGCAACACAGAAGTTATGTCCTTTCTTCAGCACACATGATTCACTGTCACTGAGAGCATGGTTGGAGAGATTGATAATCCATTTTTTGGTGTCTGTGGTGTTGGAGGTCAGTAAGTTTCCGTTGGAATGTTGTTTCTGGTGAAAGCGTTCGAAGTTGTCGCGTTGCCTGTGTTTGTAAACATTGAACTCGTGCACATGCGCGAGGCGGCATGAAAGTAAAATGTTGTCTATTTCCTGTGGAGGATTCTGTGAAGTTCCGCATTTGTCTCTCAGATTTCGTTAATGAGGAGGAGGCTCGATAACGAAATCCGAGAGACAAACACAGAACTTCACAGAATCCTCCCACAGGAAATAGCAGACGACATTTTACTTTCATGCCGCCTCGCGCATGCACACGAGTTCAATGTTTACAAACACAGGCAACGCGACAAGTTCGAACGCTTTTGCCAGAAACAACATCCCAACGGAAACTTACCGACCTCCAACACCATAGACACCAACAAATGGATTATCAATCTCTCCAACCATGCTTTCAGTGACAGTGAATCAAGTGTGCTGAAGAAAGGACTTAACTTCTGTGTTGCACCCACATCAATTCCAGTCAAGGAAATCGTAGTTTCCACTGAAGCAGCATGCAACCAGATCAAAGACAAAGCCACAGCAGACAGCCTACGGAATGAAGTGGTCAAAGTCATGAAGTCCCAGTAAGCCACCCAAGTCCAACATTTCATGAGAAGAAAAACAAGCCCTGAAAAACTTGAGACAGGACGACAGCTTCGTCATCCTTCCAGCTGACAAAGGTACGACCACTGTATTGTTACTGAAAGAGGAATACAACAAGAAAGTACAGACCCTTCTCAGTGATACAGACACCTATGAAAAACTCACGACTGACCCTACCAAGAAAGTGAAAAACCAGCTTATCAACCTAGTGAAGAATTGGAAGAAAGAAGATTCTATCTCCCTAATCTTTACCAATGTGTTTACCCCACTTCAGAATCCACACCTAAGCTGTATGGATTACCCAAGATGCACAAGAAGGATGCCCCCCTCCACCCCATTGTGTCCAGCTGTGGCTGTGTCATGTACAATGCCTCCAAATTCCTGACACAAATATTGGGACCTTCATAAGGGCAGACTGAGCACCGCACAGTCAACAGAAGATGAAAAACCAGCAACTGGCTCCAAAGGAGACACTTGTCTCCTATGATGTATGTGCACTTTTCACTAGCATCCCTGTACCCAAGGCTCTCCAAGTCATGTGGGAGAAGACTGAGGATAACCACCATCTTTGTCACCGGTGTGAACTCACTACAGAACAAGTGCTAGAACTGTTGGAACTGTGCCTCACTAGCACCTACTTTTCGTTAAACCATGAGTTCTACAAGCAGCAGAAACAAGGAGCTGCCATGGGTTCGCCAGCATCTCCAGTAGTAGCCAACCTGTACATGGAACATTTTTGAAAGTAGTAGCCCTTGAGACCGCTGCCTACCCTCCCAGCATGTGATACCACTATGTGGATGACACCATGACTTGCATACAGGAGACGGAGGAGGTTGACAGCTTAACCACTCACCTAATTCCACCAACGACAGTATCCAATACGCTTCGGAAACTGAAGCAGAAGGGAAGATCCCGTTCCTGGACACACTCATCACCTGAACCCATGACGACAGGGTGGAGACCACCGTCTACAGGAAATCCACCCACACTGACCAATATCTGAACTTTCACTCTAACCACCTCCTCCAGCACAAGAGATCTGTTGTCAACATTCTCACACACAGAGCCTCTGTACTGTGTTCCACTAAGGAGGAAGAGCTGAAAGAAGAACACATCAAGACTGCTTTCCACTAATGGATACCCTGCATGGATGTGGGACAACCCTCCAGTTCGCTACCCTTCTACTACAGAAACGGACAGTGTGAAAGTGGGATCCCTTACATTAGAGGAGTTTTCGGAGTAGCTAGCCTGGACCCTCAACAACAACATGGATGCAACGTGTTCCACAAACCCACCAACTCCCTATGCCAGCAACTGACCCCTGTCAAAGACAAAACGGACCCCCACAAGCAGTGTGGTGTAGTGTACCAGGTAGGGTGTCAAGACTGTAGTCATACCTACATTGGCCAGACAGCAAGACCACACCACCCGTCTACAGGAACACCAAAACCGATCTACTTCTGCCATACATGAACATCTACAAGCCACAGGCCACAGTTTCAGCCCCAAAGAAACCAACATCTATCCTATCTACAGCCCTTCCTCACAAAAAGAAAAGTTAAAGAAGCCATCGAAATTAAGACCAGATGCCCCAGCCTGAACAGAGATCAAGGCTTTGAACTTCCCCCATCTACAATCAGACCCTGACAACCGTTCACCCCACACAACAGTCATCCCACCAGGCCTCACAGCCACAACAGCAACAGTGAGCAGAAGAAGACAGGGCGACCCTGTCCAAATATTCCCCAACTAAGTTTTTGATTCGGGGTCTGTAAGTACTTTTCTAACATTTTAGAAACGGTTGCTCCCTGCCTGCGGTCGCAGTGATCGTTTTTGCTATCTGCTTTACATAGTGTAAAAAAAGGATATCAAAGTTTGCAGCTTAAATAACAAAATGATCATATGTAGAAACTTCTTTAATGTATGAACATGTTCCCATAGCTTGACTCCTGTGATGTCCTACTATGTCTGGCTTCAGCTACCTCCACTTTTTACACTTCCCTGATACAGATGCTCGAATTGGAGAGGTACTGTCATGTGCCATTGACATAAAACAGCTAAGCCAGAATATCCGTTAACATGGATGGACTGATAGGTTCCAGCCATTTTATTTGGCTGACTTGAAATTTGGTCAGCCTGAATTGGATGACCTTGAACAGAAAATTTCAACCTTTTCAGTTTCCTGTCAAGTATGCACGGGTGTACACTGTCTTCTGCGAGTTCTTCCTCCTTTGTATGTGTGTGTTTTGTGTGCATGTGTGTGGGCTCTCAGTCTCAAGCTATCTGGATCTTTGAGTATTAATAGTGTTGAACAAACATTCAGAGCAGAAATCGAGTTAAATGACACTGATGCATTACTTATGTGTGTGGTGAAATGAAACTTTAAAAATCTTTTTTTTCTAAAATGTTACAACTGCAATGCTACTGTTAGTAATCTTATTACTACTGCTACTTAAGCATTCAGAGCACTTTGTCTCAAATGATCTCATCTATGTTCATGACTTGTTAAGACAATGAAGAATGACATCATGTTAAAAGCTGAAAGAAAAGGAGAACAGGACTACAAAGGGAAGAGGGCAAAACCATTTGACAACTGGAAAGATTGCAACAACTGACTGTGTGTGCAAGGTGGTATTTTGTGTTCTGTGGATAAGGACACACCCTTTTTTTTTCTTTCTTTTTTTTTTTTTGAGTAATATTGTCTCTTCTAATAGGACACTTGTGATAAATTCAGATTTTCCATGGAGCAGCTGGTATTATATTTCTGCATGTTTGTACTGATATACAAGACTTTGCACACTATAGGCACATACTTTATACTTGTACACATATGCACCCAAGTCAGAAGTTATTGTTCTCAAGTTATCATTTATAAATTTTGCTTTGCAATCTAATGCTTATTTTCTGACAGGATTTAAAATACATCTCGGTATGTTTCTTAAAAAATAGGATCTGAACGATTGTTGCCTTTTTTGCTTCCTTACAATCCCTATGTGTATTTTACTCTTTCAGTTTAAAAACAGTGCATGATTAACAGAGTATACATTTTCTATCTTGAAATCAGTAACTTGAAATAAATTTCATGCTGATGAGAAAGACAATAGTCTTCCATGTTCATTCCATGTTCATCACGGAGGAATCTCACATGAAGGTCTGTATCGGAGGAATAGATAAAGTGAAAAGGTAAGTATTTCACCTCGGTTTTCCAGCTGTTCACCTTTGTTGGAATCCGGTTTGTCTGCACAAATCGCCAACATTTTTGGAGCACCATAGCACCACTGCACGCCATGGATCGTTAAGTGGGCTGGGCTGTCTTGTCAGTAACCATAAAGGTTAGCTTCTTATCAGTTGTACGAGGTCACCCTACACACAGCCCTTGCCTGCAGGCAAACCACTCTTTGTGAGCTTCAAACTTGACAGTCTGACACTCTCAGTGGGGAAATGTAGCAAAAAGGCAGCCAACCTGTGAACATGGGGCAGACAGATGAACAGGAAGTGGGTGAATGCCTTCCATGTGCGCAATGGAAGTGCAACTGGCAAAAGGCTAGGACACTTATCCTGTCCCACTGGGGTCCTTGGTGGCACGAAATGGTTGGAGAGTACAATTTCTAAACAGTGGAGGAAAACTTTCAGTGATCAGGGATAGGGCTTTCAGCAGGGGCCATATAACAGAGGGATGACTTTTAACATGAGCTTGTCAGAATGTGTAGAAAATGCACACACTGCACTTGCCTCACATCTGTTATTATCACAAGGTGGACTGCAGTGTGTGTATATATATCTGTGTCTATCATGCAACAAGTTTCTCCTTTATGAGATAATAAAGTAAACTGAATTGTTGACGGTACTGGTTATCCTAATGCTAGGTACTGCACCACTGTAAAACAGAAGGCTTGGGGGGTAGGATGTGGTACTGCACCACTGTAAAACAGAAGGCTTGGGGGGGTAGGATGTGGTAAAATAATAGAACTGCTGCTGCTTGTGCAGCGTTAATCTGCAATATTCATAAAGGTCTATATATCATAAAGACAGACCTTTTAAGTCAGACACATGCATCTGCACTTGCATGCCTGCAGATATATGCGCACACATGCACACTAGATCTCGGAAGAATGTATTGCTCTTGTGGATATGCAGACATTTTTGTTTGGTTGGGCTTTTGTGATCACTAGCATGCAAGCAAGTACATGCATAAAAAAAGGATATGGAATATAAAGATATGCTGGTATTCATGAACATGCTGAAGTGCTATGACTCTGTGTGTGTATGTGTGTGTGTGTGTGCGCGTGCGCAAGAGAAAGAGGTACTTGTAATAGCATATCAAGTGGTATTCATACATGTCTCAATAACAATTGTTGGGGAAGAAAACCAGTACCGATTATGGTAGGTACATTCCAGTCAATAAACCTTTTCAACTACATGATTTAAATATAACAAATGTCTCTGAATTCATTACATTTCTGTTGAAAAGACAACTATTTTCAAAATCATGGATTTTTTCCAGTTAGAAGAAATATAAATAAATAAGTGAATGTTTACTTAAGTAAATAGCACACTGGTAAAATTACAACCATGGAAAGTGGTAATCAAATATTGAAGATGTATTAATGTTCAGCTATGAGATATATAATGTCAAATATAAAATACTCTTTTATCTCCATTGATCTATTGCACTAAAGAGATGATTCCTGTTTGCTGTTTCACATCATCAGTTCCAGTCATGACATCCATAAATATTAGCCAGATGTACATGAGAGAGACACAGAAAACTGAATGATGACAAGCCATTTCTGACCTGAATACCCTCTCCATGTTAAAGTATTTAGAAGAATATTTCGACAGGGTCGCCCTGTCTTCTTCAGCTCACTGTTGCTGTTGTGGCAGCAAGGCCTGGTGGGACGACTGTTGTGTTGGGTGAACGGTTGTCAGAATCTGATTGTAGATGGGGAGAAGTTCAAAACCTTAATCTCTGTTCAGGCTGGGGCGTCTAGACTTGATTTCGATGGCTTCTTTAACTTTTCTTTTTGTGAGGAAGGGCTCTGTAGATAAGATCTTGGTTCTTGGGGGCTGAAACTGTGGCATGTGGCTTGTAGGTGTTTCGTGTATGGCAGAAGTAGATTGATTTTGGTGTTCCTGTAGACGGGTGGTCAGTGGTCTTGCTGTCTCACCAATGTAGGTATTGACTGGCACAGTCTTGACACCCTACCTGGTACACTACACCACACTGCTTGAGGGGGTCCGTTTTTGTCTTTGACATGGGTCAGTTGCTGGCATAGGGATTGGTGGGTTTGTGGAAACACTTTGCATCCATGTTGTTGGAAGGTCCTGGCCAGACACTCTGAAACTCCTTTAATGTAAGGGATCCCCACTTTCACACTGTCCGTATCTGTAGAAGAAGGGGTAGCAAACTGGAGGGTTGTCCCATATCTATGCAGGGTATCCATTAGCAGAAAGGGCAGTCTTGTGTGTGTTCTTCTTTCAGCTCTTCCTCCTTAGTGGAACACAGTACAGAGGCTCTGTGCATGAGGGTGTTGACAACAGATCTCTTGTGCTGGAGGAGGTGGTTAGAGTGAAAGTTCAGATATTGGTCAGTGTGGGTGGGTTTCCTATAGACACTGACTGGTCTCCACCCTGTCATCAGGGGTTCGGGAGATGAGAGTGTCCAGGAACAGGATCTTGCCTTCTGATTCAGTTTCGGAGGTGAATTGGATACTGTCATCGATGGAATTCAAGTGAGTGGTGAAGCTGTCAATCTCCGTTTCCTGCATGTGGGTCATGGTGTCATCCACATAGTGGTAGTACATGCTGGGAGGGTTGGCAACAGTCTCAAGGGCTACTTTTTCAAAAAGTTCCATGTACAGGTTGGCTACCACTGGAGATACTGGTGAACCCATGGCAGCTCCTTGTTTCTGCTTGTAGAACTCATGGTTGAACGAGAAGTAGGTACTAGTGAGGCACAGTTCCAACAGTTCTAGCACTTGTTCTGTAGTGAGTTCACACTGGTGACGAAGGTGGTAGTCATCCTCAATCTTCTTCTCCGAACGACTTGGAGAGCCTTGGGTACAGGGATGCTAGTGAAAAGTGCACAAACATCATAGGAGACAAGTTTCTCCCCTGGAGCCAGTTGCTGGTTTTCCCTCTTCTGTACAAAGTCTGTACTGTTGACTATGTGGTGCTCGGTCTGCCTGACTGAAGGTCCAAATACTTATGTCAGGAATTTGGATGCATTGTACATGACACTGCCACAGCTGACACATGGGGCAGAGGGGGGCATCCTTCTTGTGTGTCTTAGGTAATCCATACAGGTTAGGCGTGGATTCAGAAGTGGGAAAGTCATTAGTAAAGACTTTGGGGAGAGAGAATCTTCTTTCTTCCATTTCTTTAGTAGATTGATAAGTTGGTTTTTCACTTTCTTCGTAGGGTCAGTCTTGAGTTTTTCCTAGGTGTCTGTATCACTGAGAAGGGTCTGTACTTTCTTGTTGTACTTATCTTTCAGTAACAATACTGTGGTCTTACCTTTGTCAGCTAGGGTGTGACGATGCTGTCATCCTGTTTCAGGTTCTTCAGGGCTCGTTTTTCTCAAGTGAAATGTTGGACTTGGGTGGCTTACTGGACTTTATGACTTGACCACTTCGCTCCATAGGCTGTCAGCTTTGGCTTGGTCTTTGATGTGGTTGCACACTACTTCAGTGGAAGCTACGATTTCCTTGACTGGAATCGATGTGGGCGCAACACAGAAGTTATGTCCTTTCTTCAGCACACTTGATTCACTGTCACTGAAAGCATGGTTGGAGAGATTGATAATCCATTTGTTGGTGTCTCTGGCATTGGAGGTCAGTAAGTTTCCATTGGGATGTTGTTTCTGGCGAAAGCGTTCGAACTTGTCGGGTTGCCTCTGCAAACATTGAACTTGTGCGCATGCGCAAGGTGGCATGAAAATAAAATGTCGTGCGCTATTTCCTGTGGGAGGATTCTGTGAAGTTCTGCGTTTGTCTGTCAGATTTCGTTATCGAGCCTCCTCCTCGATTACGAAATCCGAAAAGACAAATGCGGAACTTTCACAGAATCCTCCCACAAGAAATATCAGACGACATTTTACTTTCATGCCGCCTCGCACATGCGCACGAGTTCAATGTTTACAAACACTGGCAATGCGACAAGTTCAAACACTTTCGCCGAAAACAACATCCCAACGAAAATTTACCTACCTCAACGCCAAAGACACAAACAAATGGATTATCAATCTCTCCAACCATGCTCTCAGTGACAGTGAATCAAGTGTGCTGAAGAAAGGACTTAACTTCTGTGTTGCGCACACATCGATTCCAGTCAAGGAAATCGTAGTTTCCACTGAAGCAGCGTGCAGCCAGATCAAAGACAAAGCCACAGCTGACAGCCTACGGAGCGAAGTGGTCAAAGTCATTAAGTCCAGTAAGCCATCCAAGTCCAACACTTCACGAGAGGAATAACAAGCCCTGAAGAATCTGAGACAGGACGACAGCTTCGTCATCCTTCCAGCTGACAAAGGTAGGACCACAGTATTGTTACCAAAAGAGGAATACAACAAGAAAGTACAGACCCTTCTCAGTGATGCAGACACCTATGAAAAATTCAAGACTGACCCTACAAAGAAAGTGAAAAACCAACTAATCAACCTACTAACGAAATGGAAGAAAGAAGATTCCATCTCCCCATGTCTTTACCGACAGCTTTAATCCACTTCTGAATCGACGCCTAACCTGTACGGATTACCTAAAATACACAAGAAGGATGCACCCCTCTGCCCCATTGTGTCCAGCTGTGGCAGTGTCATGTACAATGCCTCCAAATTCCTGACACAAGTACTGAGACCTTCAGTCGGGCAGACTGAGCACCACATAGTCAACAGTACAGACTTTGTACAGAAGATGGAAAACCAGCAACTGGCTCCAGGGGAGAAATTTGTCTCCTATGATGTATGTGCACTCTTCACGAGCATCCCTGTACCCAAGGCTCTCCAAGTCATTCGAGAGAAGACTGAGGATGACTACCACCTTCACCACCGGTGTGAACTCACTACGGAACAGGTGCTAGAACTGTTGGAACTATGCCTCACTAGTACCTACTTCTCGTTCAACCTGAGTTCTACCAACAGAAACAAGGAGCTGCCATGGGTTCGCCAGTATCTCCAGTGGTAGCCATCCTGTACATGGAACATTTTGAAAAAGTAGCCCTTGAGGCCGCTGCCAACCCTCCCAGCATGTACTACCACTATGTGGATGACACCATGACCCGCATACAGGAGACGGAGGTTGACAGCTTCACCACTCACTTGAATTCCATCGATGACAGTATCCAATTCACTTCCGAAACTGAATCAGAAGGCAAGATCCTGTTCCTGGACACTCTCATCTCCCGAACCCTTGACAACAGGGTGGAGACCAGTATCTATAGGAAACCCACCCACACTGACCAATATCTGAACTTTCACTTTAAACCCCCCTCCAACACAAGAGATCTGTTGTTAACACCCTCATGCACAGCGAGCCTCTGTACTGTGTTCCACTAAGGAGGAAGAGCTGAAAGAAGAAGAACACATCAAGACTGCCCTTTCCGCTAATGGATACCCTGCATGGATGTGGGACAACCCTCCAGTCCCCCTACCCTTCTTCTACAGATACGGACAGTGTGAAAGTGGGGATCCCTTACATTAAAGGAGTTTCAGAGTGTCTGGCCAGGACCTTCCAACAACATGGATGCAAAGCGTTCCACAAACCCACCAATTCCCTATGCCAGCAACTGACCCATGTCAAAGACAAAACGGACCCCCTCAAGCAGTGTGTGGTGTAGTGTACCAGGTAGGGTGTCAAGACTGTGCCCCAATACCTACATTGTGAGACAGCAAGACCACTGACCACCCGTCTACAGGAACACCAAAATCAATCTACTTCTGCCATACACGAACACCTACAAGCCACATGCCACAGTTTCAGCCCCCAAGAACCCAAGATCTTATCTACAGAGCCCTTCCTCACAAAAAGAAAAGTTAAAGAAGCCATCGAAATCAAGACTAGACGCCCCAGCCTGAACAGAGATGAAGGTTTTGAACTTCTCCCCATCTACAATCAGATCCCAACAACTATTCACCCCACACAACAGTCGCCCCACCAGGCCTCGCTGCCACAACAGCAACAGTGAGCTGAAGAAGACAGGCCAACCCTGTCGAAATATTCTCCAGTAAGTTTTTGATTCTGAGTCTAAATATTTTTCTTATGTCAAATCCAGAATCCTGAAACCTATATTCCTATTTGGTCCTGAATTTGGTGTATTGCCAGATGATCCAAAATTACTTCAGTAGACCACATAAAAGTTTATCACTGTGACATGCATGTACTTGCGTTCACACACCAACGTTAGCAGAGATATAAGTTGCAAGAAACCAGCATTAAAGCTACAAAGAGCGTTTGCAAACCTGACCTTCACGTGTGTTGCCAAGGTTATCTAAGAAGACTGCAAACTTGGCTCACCTCTGTCCTAATGGTTTTAAGAGGCACTATTGATGACCGGGTTATGTCCTTTCTGAATCTATTGTGGTTCTCCAAGCCCCTCTGTTAACTTTGAACAGTCCTAACCCAGCTCGAATGATTTGAATAAAGGAACATGATCAATGGATTACAATAAAAAAAAAACATGCATGGTTTAAATTGTAGCAAAACAAAAAACTAAAGACTGTCAAGAATTTTCAAGGCTGCTGAATGGGCCACAAATTCAGGAAAAATGATGGGTGACAGTAAAGAAAGAATTAAAACAAAACAGGTAGATTTGAGTTGCAGAAAAGAGAAAAATTACTAATAGAGAATTTCTAGACACCAAGGATACAAATCAAATAAAATCAAATCACATCAATTTCATTATCTCACAAGAGAAATTATGACGAGGACACATATATATCCATTGCAAACAAACTGACTAAAGCAGAAAACGTGTATGCTAAATCCATAGAAATGGGCAAAAGCAGAAAACATTTATGTTAGATTCACATAATTTATTTCAAAAGCATACAAATTTAAAAGTGATGTACACACTGCATATTGAAAAAAAAAAAAAAAAAAAGATAATATAACTATATACACATACGGCTGCCCCCTCCACCTCTCTCTCCTCTCACCCAATGCTCTTGTTCTCTGCCGTCCTCCTCTAAATACAAAGGCGTATGCGCCCACCCACCCACACACAGGCGTGAAAAGAAACAAATCAAAACATCTAGTATGTGCTCACAGATACACAAAGGTGTGCATGACACAGGTCAGTCCCATCCACTCCCAATGTTGTCCCCATCCCCTCCCTCCCAACTGCTCCTGTCTCTCTCTTATCTGCTTAGCACTGTGCCCTGCAGGCTAACTGGTCTTTCAGCATGCTGAACGAGTTCAAATGGATGAAATGGAAAAGGTAGAGTGTATACTAAGCAAGGATCAAACTGAAACAGTACCCAGGCATGTGGAAGGCAGATTTTACACAACAATCACTTGTTTGTTTCTAGTTTACTGTTACTTTTTTTAAACTTTAACAAATGTGAACCAAACCCTGACCTCTTCTTCTTCTTTCTTAGCTGTCCACCTTCAACTAGCTGATGATTCTGACACACACACAAAAAAAACTATTCATGGACACACATTATTCATGGACACATGCACATCTGTACGTTAACAGGAACAATACGACACCATGTTTTAACAGTTTACAAATCTTGCTTGCAGAAACGAAGCAAACACAGTCACAACACAGGCCATGAGATATTGACAGACAAATGTGTGCGCATGCATGCGCACACACACGCACATGCCCGCGTGAGCACATGCATATGAGAAGCTTACAAAAGGGGTTAGAGACTCTCTACAAAAAAAAATGTTACAGTCCATATATGTTTTTTTCAATCATCATTTTGAATAATACAATGAATTAAAATATCCTGTCAGTATGTAAAAGACATGTGCATTATCAAGGAAAGAACCGTCGGTCATGTGTTTATTAACGCTATGCATCATGTGCTACAATGTACAAGTACATTTCAACGAGTGTGGCTTGGCACCAACAAATCACTGGGAAAAAATAGATAGAAGAGACTTTCTCAGTAATTCTTTTTACATAGCATTCAACATCTGTCAACTTCATATCGCCGCCTGGAAATACATTTGCTGTTAGTCTGAAAATTAAAATTTACAGGTCACTAAAAAAAAGTCTAATCATTTCAGTCAGTATTGCTCAAAATTTGTCAGATTTTCACACAGTGCATCGTTGTGAGTCAATATACGCCATCCTGTCAAAAAGTTTTTGAATAACAATAACCTTTGAATTGCAATTTAAACTGAATGATGATTTTTCTAATCAAAAATTGAAAGAATACTGCTGTAACTCAACAGTGTCAGTAACTCAACTTACTGTCATTGTTAGTAACTCAGCTTACAGTGTCCTGAGAAACAGGTATATCAAAATTTTTTTTTAAAGCCTGAGGTAAGTCTACTTACGGCATTTTTATTCTGGTTGAGAGGGCAAGGCAATCAAGGAGAACAAGAATTTTAAGTTACGAGATATGCATTATTTGCAGATTTTATTGACAAGATGTGCTACCATGGGAGTTTCCACCTACATAGATGTATCCGTTTGGTACTTTCCATTCAATTGTTAAGAGCACTGGCATTCATTCCTTTAGTGACATGTTTGCCTCTGTGTGTGTGTGAAATGTGTGTGTGTGTGTAATGTATGTGTGTGTGTATGTGTGACTGACAGAGAGATGGGGGGTAGGGGAAGACAGACTTTGAGGGCTAATGCAAAAAAGGTGTATGTAATCACACATTTTAATTTGCTAACAAAAACTTTGCCTGCCTGAGAGACATTTAAAAAAGAATGGTCTGCATGCAAACAAAAAAAAAACATACATGCAGGTGTGTCCTGCATTAAACAGTCATTATCAAATTACAAAAAAAAAAATATATATATTACTTCGACAAAGTCAAAATGAAATATTGGAGTTCAGATACCTTAATTGGTAAATAAAAATTTGTCCTTGAAACAGTCGTTTTAAAAAAGGAATGATCAACTTTCAAACAAAACCAACTTATCTGCAGGCGTCTCATGCCTATTCAACACTTAGCAGTTAAAAAAAAAAAAAGCTCGGGATTTCAGCAAGTCAAAATGAAATATCTATGTTCACAGATTTTCACTGGTTAAAACTTTTTACTGCCCATGAAACATTAGCTAGTTTCAAAGTTTGATTTGACATGTGCTGATGTGTGAAAAAAAAACACACACACACACACATGCCATGGAAACTACTTTGAACTGTTGAATAGAATAGTCATCCCCACTATTTGGAGGCTTCCACAGTACAGTCATCCCAGTTATCTGGAGGCTTCCACGATAGAGTCATCTCACTATTTGGAGGCTTCCACAGTACAGTCATCCCCACTATTTGGAGGCTTCCACACAGTACAGTCATCCCCACTATTTGGAGGCTTCCACAGTACAGTCATCCCCACTATTTGGAGGCTTCCACAGTACAGTCATCCCCACTATTTGGAGGCTTCAACAGTACAGTCATCCCCACTATTTGGAGGCTACCACAGTACAGTCATCCCCACTATTTGGAGGCTACCACAGTACAGTCATCTCACTATTTGGAGGCTTCCACAGTACAGTCATCCCCACTATTTGGTGGCTTCCACAGTACAGTCATCCCCACTATTTGAGGCTACCACAGTACAGTCATTCCACTATTTGGAGGCTACCACAGTACAGTCATCCCCACTATTTGGAGGCTACCACAGTACAGTCATCCCCACTATTTGGAGGCTACCACAGTACAGTCATTCCCACTATTTGGAGGCTACCACAGGAGAGTCATCCCCACTATTTGGAGGCTACCACAGCACAGTCATCCCCACTATTGGTGGCTACCACAGTACAGTCATCCCCACTATTTGGAGGCTTCCACAGTACAGTCATTCCCACTATTTGGAGGCTACCATGCACAGTCATCCCCACTACTTGGAGGCTACCACAGTACAGTCATCCCCACTATTTGGAGGCTACCACAGTACAGTCAAACCCACTATTTGGAGGCTACCATGCACAGTCATCCCCACTACTTGGAGGCTACCACAGTAGAGTCATCCCCACAATTTGGAGGCTACCACAGTACAGTCATCCCCACTCTTGGAGGCTTCCACAGTACAGTCATCCCCACTATTTGGAGCCTTCCACAATACAGTCAACCCACTATTTGGAGGCTTCCACAGTACAGTCATGCCCATTATTTGGTCGCTTCCACAGTACAGTCATCCCCACTATTTGGTCGCTTCCACAGTACAGTCATCCCCACTATTTGGAGGCTACCACAGTACAATCATTCCCACTATTTGGAGGCTCCACAGTAGAGTCACCCCTACTATTTGTAGGCTTCCGCAGTACAAGTCATCCCCACTATTTGTGGCTTTCACAGTACAGTCATCCCCACTATTTGGTGGCTACCACAATACAGTCATCCCCACTATTTGGAGGCTTTCCACAGTACAGTCATCTCACTATTTGGAGGCTTCCACAGTACAGTCATCCCCACTATTTGGTGGCTTTCACAGTACAGTCATCCCCACTATTTGGAGGCTTTCACAGTACAGTCATCTCACTATTTGGAGGCTACCACAATAGTCATCCCCACTATTTGGTGGCTTTCACAGTACAGTCATCCCCACTATTTGGAGGCTTTCACAGTACAGTCATCTCACTACTTGGAGGCTACCACAATACAGTCATCCCCACTATTTGGTGGCTTTCACAGTACAGTCATCCCCACTATTTGGTGGCTTTCACAGTACAGTCATCCCCACTATTTGGAGGCTACCACAGTACAGTCATCCCCACTATTTGGTGGCTACCACAGTACAGTCATCCCCACTATTTGGAGGCTACCACAGCACAGTCATCCCCACTATTTGGAGGCTTACACGGTACAGTTATTCACACTATTTGTTGGCTTCCACAGTACAGTCATTCCCACTATTTGTAGGCTTCCGCAGTACAGTCATCCCCACTATTTGGTGGCTTCCACAGTACAGTCATCCCCACTATTTGGTGGCTTCCACAGTACAGTCATCCCCACTATTTGGAGGCTACCACAGGAGAGTCATCCCCACTATTTGAAGGCTACCACAGTACAGTCATTCCCACTATTTGGAGGCTACCACAGTACAGTCATCCCCACTATTTGGAGGCTACCACAGTAGAGTCATCCCCACTATTTGGAGGCTACCACAGTACAGTCATTTCACACTTTTGGAGGCTACCACAGTACAGTCATCCCCACTATTTGGAGGCTTCCACAGTAGAGTCATTCCCACTATTTGGAGGCTACCACAGTACAGTCATTCCCACTATTTGGAGGCTACCACAGGAGAGTCATCCCCACTATTGAAGGCTACCACAGTACAGTCATCCCACTATTTGGTGGCTACCACAGTACAGTCATCCCCCATTATTTGAGGCTACCACAGTATAGTCATTTCCACTATTTGGAGGCTACCACAGTACAGTCAAACCCCACTATTTGGAGGCTACCACAGTACAGTCATCCCCACTATTTGGAGGCTACCACAGTAGAGTCATCCCCACTATTTGGAGGCTACCACAACACAGTCATTCCCACTATTTGGAGGCTACTACAGTACAGTCATTCCCCACTATTTGGAGGCTACCAATGCACAGTCATCCCCACTACTTGGAGGCTACCACAGTACAGTCATCCCCACTATTTGGAGGCTACCACAGTACAGTCAAACCCACTATTTGGAGGCTACCAATGCACAGTCATCCCCTACTTGGAGGCTACCACAGTAGTCATCCCCACTACTTGGAGGCTTCCACAGTACAGTCATCCCCACTATTAGGAGCCTTCCACAGTACAGTCAAACCCACTATTTGGAGGCTTCCACAGTACAGTCATGCCCACTATTTGGTTGCTTCCACAGTACAGTCATCCCCACTATTTGGTCGCTTCCACAGTACAGTCATCCCCACTATTTGGAGCCGTCCACAGTAGAGTCACCCCTACTATTTGTAGGCTTCCGCAGTAAAGTCATCCCCACTATTTGGTGGCTTTCACACAGTACAGTCATCCCCACTATTTGGAGGCTACCACAGTACAGTCATCTCACTATTTGGAGGCTTCCACAGTACAGTCATCCCCACTATTTGGTGGCTTTCACAGTACAGTCATCCCCACTATTTGGTGGCTACCACAGTACAGTCATTCCCACTATTTGGAGGCTACCACAGCACAGTCATCCCCACTATTTGGAGGCTTACACGGTACAGTCATTCACACTATTTGTTGGCTTCCACAGTACAGTCATCCCCACTATTTGTAGGCTTCCGCAGTACAGTCATCCCCACTATTTGGTGGCTTCCACAGTACAGTCATCCCCACTATTTGGAGGCTACCACAGGAGAGTCATCCCCAATATTTGGTGGCTTCCACAGTACAGTCATCCCCACTATTTGGAGGCTACCACAGTAGAGTCATCCCCACTATTTGGAGGCTACCACAGGAGAGTCATCCCCACTATTTGAAGGCTACCACAGTACAGTCATTCCCACTATTTGGTGGCTACCACAGTACAGTCATCCCCACTATTTGGAGGCTTCCACAGTACAGTCATCCCCACTATTTGGAGGCTACCACAGCACAGTCATCCCCACTATTAGGAGCCTTCCACAGTACAGTCATTCCCACTATTTGAAGGCTACCACAGTACAGTCATTCCCACTATTTGGAGGCTACCACAGTACAGTCATCCCCACTATTTGGAGCTTCCACAGTACAGTCATTTCCACTATTTGGAGGCTACCACAGTATAGTCATTTCCACTATTTGGAGGCTACCACAGTACAGTCATCCCCACTATTTGGAGGCTTCCACAGTAGAGTCATTCCCACTGTTTGTAGTCTTGCACAGTACAGTCAATCCCCACTACTTGGAGGCTTCCACAGTACAGTCATCCCCACTATTTGGAGGCTTCCACAGTACAGTCATCCCCACTATTTGGAGGCTACCACAGTACGTGACGAAAAAGCGGAAGAGCACACAAAACAAAGTGTGAAGTAATGCAGTTTTAATGCACAACACAAAACAAGACAAGAAACTTTCGGCAATAAATCTTCCTCAGTGACAAAACAATAAAAACAGTACAGACATTAACATGCGGAATACTCCCCTTGTGAATCCAAAGTGGTGAATGAAGTTGAAAGAGGGACAGTGGGAGAGAGGGTGAGTTGTGTTAGAGGAATATGGCACGAGGAAAGAGGGTAGAAGTGAGGAGGAGGAAAGGAGGAGAGAGAGAGAGAGAGGGGGGGGGGGGGGGGGGGTGTGGGAAGAGAGGGGAGAGAGAAAGAATGAAAGTAGAGGAAGAGTGGAGAGTGAGAGAGAGAAGAGGACAGGGAGGGGAAGGAGAGTGAGAGGGGGGGGAGGGTGTGATTGTGTGTGTGTGGGCGTGTTGCATATGAAAGAATGAACAAGTGAAAGCACAATAAATGAAATACAATATGCACCAAAAAGCATAGTAAACAATAAGGGGACTGGGTGGGGCGAGAGAAAGGGGGTAAGCTGCCTAAAGCACCCAACCCAAGTTTGACCATAGGGTAGGTTGCCGTACCCAAGCACTAAGGGGTGTGAGAGGGAAAACGGGAGAACCCCGAAAAAAAAACCCTAGCCAGACGCAGCTAGAAGCTGCAGGGCTCGCCTTTTACTGTTGCGCCACCATAGCACCACCTACCTCCCTATTCTATACCCAAATGTTGTAATGTATGCCATTTTTTTTTTTTCTTTTTATATAGGTATATGTGTTTTGTGTTCTTATTTTATATGTGGTACATGTGTGTGTGATTGTGTGTGTGTGTGTGTGTGTGTGTGTGTGTGTGTGTGTGTGTGGTTGTGCCCCGCGCAAAAGAGCTTTTTCATGGGGAGGGGGTGGTGGAGGGGTGGGGGGTGGGGACGAGCCCTGCAGCTCCTAGCTCTGGCTAAGGGTTTTTTCTCTGGGGGTTCTCCCGTTTTCCCTCTCACCCCTTGGTGCTTGGGTAGGGCAACCTACCCTAGGGTCGGACTTGGGTCGGGTGCTTATGGCAGCTGACCCCCCTTCTCTCTCCCCCCCCCCCCCCCCCCCCTTTTCCGTACCCTTGTCGTTTACAGTGCTGTTTGGTGCATATTGTATTTCATTTATTGTTTTCTCTTGTTCATTTCTTTCATATGCAACACACACCCACTACACACAATCAACTCCCACACGCCCCCCCCCCCACTCTCTTTCCCCTCCCTGTCCTCTTCTCTCTCTCACTCTCTCCTTTACTTTCATTCTCATTCTCTCTCTCTCTCCCCCCCCCCCCCCCCCCCCCCCCCCCTTCTCTCTCTCCTTTTCCTCCTCCTCACTTAACTCTACCCTCTTTCCTCGTGCTATACTCCTCGAACACAACTCACCCTCTCTCCCACTGTCCCTCTTTCAACTTCATTCACCACTTTGGCTTCACAAGGGGAGTATTGCGCATGTTAACGTCTGTACTGTTTTTATTCTTTTGTCACTGAGGAAGGCTTATTGCCAAAAATTTCGTCTTGTTTTGTGTCGTGGAAAACTGCGTCACTTTACACTTTGTTTTGTGTGTGCTCTTCCGCTTTTTTCATCGTGTTCCACTACTATGCTGCAGTTTGTTTCATTTGCCTTACCAGTCATTCCCACTATTTGGAGGCTACCACAGTACAGTCATCCCCATTTGGAGGCTTCCACAGTACAGTCATCCCCACTATTTGGAGGCTTCCACAGTACAGTCATTCCCACTATTTGGAGGCTACCACAGTACAGTCATCCCCACGATTTGGAGGCTTCCACAGTACAGTCATTCCCACTATTTGGAGGCTTCCACAGTACAGTCATCCCCACTATTTGGAGGCTACCACAGTACAGTCATCCCCACTATTTGTAGGCTTCCACAGTACAGTCATCCCCACTATTTGGAGGCTTCCACAGTACAGTCATCCCACTATTGGGAGGCTTCCACAGTACAGTCATCCCCACTATTTGGAGGCTTCCACAGTATAGTCATTTCCACTATTTGGAGGCTACCACAGTACAGTCATCCCCACTATTTGGAGGCTACCACAGCACAGTCATCCCCACTATTTGGAGGCTACCACAGTACAGTCATCCCCACTATTTGGAGGCTACCACAATACAGTCATTCCCACTATTTGGAGGCTACCACAGTACAGTACAGTCAGTTCCCACTATTGGAGGCTTCCACAGTACAGTCATCCCCACTATTTGGAGGCTTCCACAGTACAGTCATCCCCACTATTTGGAGGCTTCCACAGTACAGTCATCCCCACTACTTGGAGGCTACCACAGAGAGTCATCCCCACTATTTGGAGGCTACCACAGTACAGTCATCCCCACTATTTGGAGGCTACCACAGTACAGTCATCCCCACTATTTGGAGGCTTCCACAGTACAGTCATCCCCACTATTTGTAGGCTACCACAGTACAGTCATCCCCACTATTTGGTGACTACCACAGTACAGTCATCCCCACTATTTGGAGGCTACCACAATACAGTCATTCCCACTATTTGGAGACTACCACAGTACAGTCATCCCCACTATTTGGAGGCTACCACTGAACAACTAGGCAGGTTAAGCATCACTGGGCAAAGATCTGAAATACTGGTGATGTGCCCTTGAAATGACATTTCTGTCACAGAGACTGATCAAGTCACATACTTCTTCTTGGTAATGGGATATGGGTCTCTCTAAATATTTTCCAGGTCAATGTCTGCAGCATTTGGGATGGTGTGGACAGTTCTCAGTTTCTTCACATGGTTGAGCTGACAGTAATCTGCTGATTAGTCATTGCAAACATGAACGAGACGTGGTCGTTTTGATGACAACCTGTTTTTTTTTTCACATCCAACCTCCTGATTTTCTCTTTCCTGGTGTCCTACCAGAAATTGTGTCATAAGCCTGCCACGTTTTTTTAGTATAAAAAAAAAAAAGTCACACTGATCCAGCTCCTCAAAGATGTACAGGGGTGCATGTCACTTGGCTGTTCTCATGTTCTGTGTCCACTGGCTTGGAGTATACACCGACATGTGTCTGCTACTCCTTTCAATAACGCAATGCATACAGTCACCTTTGTTCTGAATACAACCACTTACAAAGAAAATAAGCTCCATGTCCTCAAACTGAAACTTGCTCAGGGCATACCAGCGCAATGTAAGGAAGTTTTAGTTTCTACTTTGTCCTCCACAGCTGCCAGAAAATGAAAATCACTTTCTTGACACCTTCTTTGCTAATGCATTCCAGGTGTCTGTAAACACACAAGGCAATTTCACTGGATCTTTGTATTGGTATAGTTTCTGCTGAGACATTACAATATCCCTGTCTGTTTCTGTAATTGTGCACTGTCAGCTTATACATGTTCAGCTTTTTCTTGTGACATAAACATGACTCGACACCTAATGGGGCTGGCAAAACTTCTCTTAGTAAAACACTGCAGCTGCAAGACTTTGGTTATCTTTTAAACTTGCTGTTACTTCATTTTTCAATTGTCTGCTTTCTTCTTTCATCTGACTGCTTTTTGTATTCATTCTGCCTGTGTAAAACATCCGTTCTCACAGGCAGCACAAAGATCACATCAATCTTTTATCTATTTACAGAAGCTGACGTTTGATTCACAATTATGCACATTCCTGTAGGTGGTTTCACAACCTGGGGCTTTGCATCCTTCCTCTTGCTGCTTTTCACAGTAAAGATCATACATCTTTTGCAGACTGAGGGAACTTTCCAAGCATTCTCTTGTAGAATCTTTCCTTGCATACTGACTTTCCATTCTAGGAAAGCGTCTGATGTTCTGCCTGACCTCCTCCTTCTCAATGTCCTTTGAGTTGCCCCTTTGGCTTGGCTTTCCTCTCTTTTTCTGCATCACTGGTACATAGACTGTTCTCTTTGTTTAGAGATGTGGCAACAACTGTGTCTGAGATAGCCAGCCACTCTATCCTCCCATGAATGTACAGAAAACATTCATATACAGAACTTCTCCTTGAGTTTGGCTTTGTTATTTCTTGTTCTGTTTTTTTTGTTCTGTTTTTTTTTTTTTTTTTTTTCCCTCGATTTTCTAAACAGTATTACATAAGTACTGCCTCTACTATGTAAAAACACCCAGTTTCCAGAAACTGTCAAAAATTTGGGCCTTTTCATCCTCTGCTATTTTAGTTTTGCAGTTATTTCTACACAAATCCTGGCACCCCGATTTCAGATCTCCTTTTCTCTGGGATTTCCGTCCTCCAGACATACGATTGTCCACCGTTTCTTAAATACTTTCTTACATTGATTTTCCAGACATCTTCATTTCAGAGAGTTGTTTTTCTTTTCTGGTCTGCCTTGACTTATCCTGAGTGGGAATGGGACACAGACTTGTTGCTTGGATATGTCCTGCAGCTGCTGATCTAGTGGAAGTGTTGCTTCCAGCAAGGTCATTGAAACAATAGCCCAAGACGCTGCGACTTGTTTGTTCAGTTCTCATATAATCTGGCTCTACCATTTCTGGCTGGTTTTCTGTCTATGCATGATATCCTGCTGCAAATGTTTCTCTGCTATTTACAGGATTGCAACGAGCAATATCATCATCCTCATCACACTTCATCTCAGACGCTGAATTGTCTAGATCTCTCATTACCGCTTTTGACGGACATTTCTCATCACCCTCACTTACAGTGTATGACAAAGCCTCTGACTCAGTATATGAAAGTGACAAACCCTCATTATCATTCAGTTCATCATCAATTTGAATGCCTGGCTTCACAAATGATGGGTCATTACCTGCTCTATGGTGACTAAGTGGAATGTCATCCTCACCTTGTCTACAGCAACAAGTGAGTGGAACGTCATCCCCATCATCATCTCAAAGTGACTCTGTGTCCAAATCCTGACTCTTGTCTAAAGTGACTGTGTGGAATGTCTTCCCCATCCTCACCTTGTCTAAAGTGACTGTGTGGAATGTCATCCCCATCCTCACCTTGTCCTAAAGTGACTTCAGTGGAATGTCATCCCCATCCTCACCTTGTCTAAAGTGACTGTGGAATGTCATCCTCACCTTGTCTAAAGTGAATGTGGATGTTACCTTGTGGACTATGTGGAATCATCCTCATCTTGTCTAAAGTGACTATGTGGAATGTCATCCTCACCTTGTCTAAAGTGACTATGCGGAATGTCATCCCCATCCTCACCTTGTCTAAAGTGACTAAATGTCATTCTCATGTGGAATGTCATCCTCACCTTGTCTAGAGTGACTATGTAAATGTCATCCCCATCCTCACCTTGTCTAAAGTGACTATAAAGTGACTTCATGGAATGTCATCCCCATCCTCACCTTGTCCTGGAATCTAGAGTGACTATGTAAAATGTCATCCTCATCCTCACCTTATCTAAAGTGACTATGTGGAATGCCATCCTCACCTTGTCTAAAGTGACTATGTGGAATGTCATCACCCATCCTTATCTTGTCTAAAATGATTATGTGGAATGGCAAATGAAACAAACTGCAGCGTTACCGGAACACGGCGAAAAAAGCGGAACAGCACACAAAACAAAGTGTGAAGTAACGCAGTTTTAATGCACAACACAAAACAAGACAAGAAAATTTTCGGCAGTAAGCCTTCTTCAGCGACAAAACAATAAAACCAGTACAGACATTAACATGCGCAATACTCCCCTTGTGAAAGCCAAGTGGTGAATGAAGCTGAAAGAGGGACAGTGGGAGAGAGGGTGAGTTGTGTGTTCGAGGAATATGGCACGAGGAAAGAGGGTAGAGTTAAGTGAGGAGGAGGAAAAGCAGAGAGAGAGAGAGAGAGGGAGAGAAGGGGGGGTGAAGAGAGGGGAGAGAGAAAGAGAGAGAATGAAAGTAGAGTAAGAGTGGAGAGTGAGAGAGAGAAGAGGACAGGGAGGGGAAGGAGAGTGAAGGGGTGGGGGGGGGTAGGGTGTGATTGTGTGTAGTGGGAGTGTGTAGCATATGAAAGAAATGAACAAGAGAAAACACAATAAATGAAATACAATATGCACCAAAAAGCATCGTAAATGACAAGGGGGGGGGGGGGGGGGGGGGGGGGGGGGGGGGAGAGGGGGGGTCAGCCGCCTAAAGCACCCGACCCAAGTCTGACCCTAGGGTAGGTTGCCCTACCCAAGCACCAAGGGGTGAGAGGGAAAACGGGAGAACCCCGAGAACCCCCCCCCCCCCCCCCCCCCCCCCCAAGCCAGATGCAGCTAGGAGCTGCAGGGCTCAGGGCTCCCCCCCCCCCCCCCTTCCCGCACACACACATGAAAAAGCTCTTGCGTGCGGGGCACAAACACACACACACACACACACACACACACACACACACGCACACACACACACACAACCACACACACACATACATACAAGCACAAGCATGCACGCACAAACACACACATAAACATGCCAATACGCACACACACAACCACACACACACTTATACCTAAAAAATTTTTTTTTTTTTTTGGGGTGGGGGGTGGGGGGGGTTTACAATGGAGAGTAATGAGTAAATGTACAAACAAGGCATACATTTAAAACATTTGGGTATAGAATAGGGAGGTAGGTGGTGCTATGGTGGCGCAACAGAAAAAGGCAAAAATAAGAGCATTAACGCAAAAGATAGATACGAGGTCGTGATGAGAGGCACTAACAACACTCCCAATGACAAAAAAAAAAAAAAAAAAAAAAAAGGGGAGGGGGGGAGGATAGGCGGGAGGGGAAGTGGGAAGAAGGAAGAGACGTAAAGAGAGGACCTGTATGAGGGCCTTAAAAGAGAGATGCCTGAGAAAGTGGAGAAGGAGGAAGAGAAGCCTCGAGAGGTCCCGTAGAAGGGTCCTACTAAGGGGGCGACAAGAACAAAAGGGGAGAGACAGGGAAGTAAGGAAGAAAGTAAAGAGAAGAAACGCACAAGAAGAAGGAGCCCTACTGAGAGGACTGAAAAGGAACCAGGACAGAGGAGGGAAGGGAGCGAGAGGGAAGGGGGTAGGGGGTAGAGAGGGGGAGAAAGGGGGGGAGAGGGGAAAAAGAAAAAAAAAGAAAGGGAAGAAAGAGAGAGGAGGGGAGGGGGGCGGGGAAAGAAGGGGTGAAGGAGGCCAAGGTGGGTAGGATGGAGAGGGATTAAAAAAAAGAAAAATTAATAATATAAAATAAAATAGAAAAAAAAAAAAAAAAAAGACAGGAGACTGGGGAGCTAATCCTACTCAGACTCCTGGCAAAAGGTATAGGCTCTCAAATGATCATCCCAGTAGGCGCTAGGCTCTATGGTCACGAAGAGGCCACTGCTGCAGACCAACCATGCACAGGTAAGTATTAAAGGGGAAAGGGAATAATAGGTCATTGTCCACCTAAATTGGCTCGGGGGGAAAAAATTACAGAGAATTGCTATGCTTTTTCATTGATACCAGCTGGATTTCTGGTGCCCAGTTTTTGAATCAGGTGAGACTCCATATCCTTCCTGTCTCTAGAGTCACTAGTTTCCATGAGCCACAAGCCTTTCACTCTTGCATTGTGTGCAGAATGGCTGGGGAGGTTGAAGTGCTTGGCCACTGGTTTGTCCCTGTTGTTTTTAATGTCAACTAAAAATTTTTTCCCAGTGCCCTCTAGTTGCCTACAAACAGGACAAGAATATCCGTGACATGCTTGTGCATTCTAGTCTCCAGCCTCACAGTCTTAAATCTTCTGTAGGCACAAGCCCGTGCAATCTACCCAACTGCAAGACCTGCCCCTTCATCTGTACTGCCACTGAAGTGAAAGGACCCAGTCCACGCATGACGATCTCCAAATTCTTCAACTGCCAAACCACTAACTTGACCTACATCATCCACTGCATCGTTTGCTCTAATCTTTACACTGGTGAGAATGGACGCTCTTTGACTGTCAGATTCAAGGAACACCTCGCTGACATTAAATACAACAGGGACAAACCAGTAGCCAAGCACTTCAACCTCCCCAGCCATTCCGCACACAATGCAAGAGTGAAGGGCTTGTGGCTCATGAAAACTGGTGACTCTAGAGACAGGAAGGATATGGAGTCTCACCTGATTCAAAAACTTGGCACTAGAAATCCAGCTGGTATCAATGAAAAAGCGTAGCAATTCTCTGTAAATCCCCCCCCTCCCCCCGAGCCAATTCAGGTGGACAATGACCTATTATTCTATTTCCCCTTTAATACTTACCTGTGCATGGTTGGTCTGCAGCAGTGGCCTCTTCGTGACCATAGAGCCTAGCGCCTACTGGGATGATCATTTGAGAGCCTATATCTTTTGTCAGGAGTCTCTGAGTAGGGTTAGCTCCCCAGTCTCCTGTCTTTTTGTTTTTTTTTCTATTTTATTTTATGACTATTAATTTTTCTTTAAATCCCCTCTGCATCCTACCGACCTTGGCCCCCTTCCCCCTTCTTTCCCTGCCCCCCCTCCCCTCCTCTTCTCTTTCTTCCCTTCTTTCTTTTATTTTTCCCCATTCTCCCCTTCTCTACCCCCCCTACCCCCTTTCTTTCTTACTCCCTTCCCTCCTCTGTCCTGGTTCCTTTTCAGTCCTCTCAGTAGGGCTCCTTCTTCTTGTGTGTTTCTTCTTCTCTTTACTTTCCTCCTTACTTCCTGTCTCTCCCTTTTTGTTCTTGTCGCCCCCTTAGTAGGACCCTTCTACGGGACCTCTCGAGGCTTCTCTTCCTCCTTCTCCACTTTCTCAGGCATCTCTTTTTTAGGGCCCTCATACAGGTCCTCTCTTTACGTCTCTTCCTTCCCCCCCCCCCCTTCCCCCCCCCCCCATCCCCCCCCCCGCTTTTTTTTTTTTTTTTTCATCATGGGAGTGTTGTTAGCGCCTCTCATCATGACCTCGTATCTATCTTTTGCGTTAATGCTCTTATTTTTGCCTTTTTCTGTTGTGCCACCATAGCACCACCTACCTCCCTATTCTATACCCAAATGTTTTAATGTATGCCTTGTTTGTACATTTACTCATTTACTCTCCATTGTAACCCCCCCCCCCCAATTTTTTTTTTTTTTTTTAAATATAGGTATGTGTGTGTTTATGTGGGTTGTGTGTGTGCGTATTGTCGTGTGTGTGTGTGTGTGCGTGTGTGTTCGTGCGCATGCACTTGTATGTATGTGTGTGTGTGTGGTGTGTGTGTGTGTTGCATGCGTGTGTGTGCGTGTGTGTGTGTGGTTGTGCCCGCGTGCAAGAGCTTTTTCATGGGGGGGGGGGGGGGGGGGGGGGGGGGGGGGGGGGGGCAAGCCCTGCAACTCCTAGCTGCGTCTGGCTAGGGGGTCTTTTCTTGGGGTTCTCCTGTTTTCCCTCTCACCCCTTGGTGCTTGGTAGGGGCAACCTACCCTAGGGTCAGACTTGGGTCGGGTTTAGGGACTGACCCCCTTCAACACACACACACACACTGACCCCCCCACCCCCCCCCCCCCCCCCCTTGTCGTTGACAATGCTTTTTGGTGCATATTGTATTTCATTTATTGTTTTTCTATTGTTCATTTCTTTCATATGCAGCACACCCACTACACACATCACACCCTACCCTACCCCCCCTCCCCCCCCACTCTCCTTCTCCTCCCTGTCCTCTCTTCTCTCTCTCACTCTCCACTCTTACTCTACTTTCATTCTCTCTCTTTCCCTCTCCCCTCTCTCCCCCCCCCCCCCCCCCCCCCCCCCTCTCTCTCTCTCTCCTTTTCCTCCTCCTGGCTTAACTCTACCCTCTTTCCTCGTGCCATATTCCTCGCCAACACAACTCACCATCACCATCTCTCCCACGTCCCCCTTTCAACTTCATTCACCACTTTGGCTTCACAAGGGGAGTATTATGCATGTTAATGTCTGTACTGTTTTTATTGTTTTTTGTCGCTGAGGAAGGCTTATTGCTGAAAATTTCTTGTCTTGTTTTGTGTCATGCATTAAAACTGTGTTACTTCACACTTTGTTTTGTGTGCTCTTCCGCTTTTCCATTATGTGGAATGTCATCCCCATCCTCATCTTGTCTAAAGTGACTATGTGGAATGTCATCTCCATTTTCATCTCGTCTAAAGTGACTATGTGGAGTGTCATCCCCATCTTCATCTTGTCCAATCTAACTAAGTGGAATGTCACCCCCATCTTCATCATGTCTAAAGTGACTATGTGGAATGTCATCCCGATCCTCACAAGGTCTAATGTGACTATGTGGAATGTCATCCTCACCTTGCCTAAAGTGACTATGTGAATGTCATCCCCATCCTCACCTTGTCTAAAGTGACTGTGGAATGTCATCCCCATCCTCACCTTTCTAAAGTGACTTGTGGAATGTCATAAAATCATCACTTGTCTAAAGTGACTATGTGGAATGTCATCCACCTTGTCTAAAGTGACTATGTGGAATGTCATCCCCATCATCACCTTGTCCAAAGTGACTTTGTGGAATGTCATCCCCATCCTCTCTTGTCTGAAGTGACTATGTGGAATGTAATCCCCATCTTCATCTTGTCTAAATGACTTTGTGGAATGTCATCCCCATCTTCATCTTGTCTAAAGTGACCATGTGGAATGTCATCGTCACCTTGTCTTAAGTGACTATGTGGAATGTCATCCACACCTTGTCTAAAGTGAGTACGTGAAATGTCATCCTCATCCTCACCTTGTCTTAAGTGACTATGTGGAATGTCATCCTCACCTTGTCTAAAGTGACTATGTGGAATGTCATCCCCATCTTCTCTTGTCTAAAGTGACTATGTGGAATGTCATCCCCATCCTCATCTTGTCTAAAGTGACTATGCGGGATGTCATGCCCATTCTCATATTGTTTAATGTGACTATGTGGAATGTCATCCCCATCCTCACCTTGTCTAAAGTGACTAAGGATGGTATGCCCATGCTCACCTTGTATAAAATGACTATGTGGAACGTCCCCATACTCACCTTGTGTAAAAGTGCCTAAGTGGAATGTCATCCTCACCTTGTCTAAAGTGACTATGTGGAATGTCATCCCCATCCTCACATTGTCTAATGTGACTATGTGGAATGTCATCCCCATCCTCATATTGTCTAAAGTGACTATGTGGGATGTCATGCCCATTCTCATATTATCTAATGTGACTATGTGGAATGTCATCCCCATCCTCACCTTGTTTAAGTGACTATGTGGAATGTCATTGTCATTCTGTATAAATGTGACTATGTGGAACGTCATCCGTCATCCTCACCTTGTGTAAAGTGCCTAAGTGGAAAGTCATCCTCACCTTGTCTAAAGTGACTATGTGGAATGTCATCATCACTCTTGTGTCATAAGTGACTAAGTGGAATGTCACCCTCACCTTGTCTAAAGTGACTATGTGGAATGTCATCCCCATCCTCACCTTGTCTAAAGTGACAAAGTGGAATGTCATGCTCACCTTGTCTAAATTAAGTGGAATGTCATCCTCACCTTGTCTAAAGTGACTATGTGGAATGTCATGCCCATCCTCACCTTGTCTAAAGTGACTAAGTGGAACTTCATCCTCACTTGTCTAAAGTGACTCTGTGGAATGTCCCCATCCTCACCTTGTCTAAAGTGACTATGTGGAATGTCATCCCAATCACCACCTTGTCTGATGTGACTATGTGGAATGTCATCCTCACCACCTTGTCCGAAGACTATGTGGAATGTCATCCTCACCTTGTCTAAAGTGACTATGTGGAATGTCATCCTCAGTATGTCTAAAGTGACTATGTGGAATGTCATCCCCATCCTCATCTTGTCTAAATTGACTATGTGGAATGTCATTCTCACCTTCTCTAAAGTGACTATGTGGAATGTCATCCTCACCTTGTCTAAAGTGACTATGTGGAATGTCATCGCCATCCTCATCTTGTCTAAAGCGACTATGTGGAATGTCATCCTCAGTGTGTCTAAAGTGACTATGTGGAATGTCATGCCCATCCTCATATTGTCTAAAGTGACTATGTGGAATGCCATGTCCATCCTCACATTGTCTAAAATGACTATGTGGAATGTCATCCCATTATCACCCTGTGTAAAGTGACTAAGTGGAATGTCATCCTCACCTTGTCTAAAGTGACTAACTCAAGTGGAATGTCATCCTCACCTTGTCTAAAATGACATATGTGGAATGTCATTGTCACCTTGTCTAAAGTGACTATGTGTGTATGTCCTCCTCACCTTGTCTAAAATGACATATGTGGAATGTCATTGTCACCTTGTCTAAAGTGACTATGTGGAATGTCATCCTCACCTTGTCTAAAGTGACCATGTGGAATGTCATCCCCATCCTCACCTTGTCTAAAGTGACTTCATGGAATGTCATCCCCATCCTCATCTTGTCTACAGTGACTCATGGAATGTCATCCCCATCCTCATCTTGTCTAAAGTGACTATGCAGAATGTCATCCCCATCCTCACCTTGTCTAAAGTGACTTCATGGAATGTCATGTCATCCCCATCCTCACCTTGTCTAAAGTGACTTCATGGAATGTCATCCCCATCCTCACCTTGTCTAAAGTGACTATCATGGAATGTCATCCCCATCCTCATCTTGCCTTGTAGAATGTAAAGTGACTTGTCTAAAGTGACTATGAATGCCATCCTCATCCTCATCTTGTCTAAAGTGACTATGTGGAATGTCATCCCCATCCTCATCTTGTCTAAAGTGACTATGTGGAATGAATCATGTCATCCTCATCTTGTCTAAAGTGACTATGTGGAATGTCATCCCCATCCTCATCTTGTCTAAAGTGACTATGCAGAATGTCATCCCCATCCTCACCTTGTCTAAAGTGACTATGTGGATATGTCATCATCCCATCCTCATCTTGTCTGAAGTGACTATGTGGAATGTCATAGTGACTATGGAATGTCAATCCTCATCCTTATCCTCATCTTGTTTAAAGTGACTCCATGGAATGTCATCCCCATCCTCACCTTGTCTAAAGTGACTATGCAGAATGTCATCCCCATCCTCACCTTGTCTAAAGTGACTCCATGGAATGTCATATACCCATCCTCACCTTGTCTGAAGTGACTATGTGGAATGTCATAGTGACTATGTGGAATGTCATCCTTATCCTCATATTGTTTAAAGTGACTATGGAGAATGTCATCCTGATCCTCAATATTGTCCAAAGTGACTCTGTGGAAGTCATCCTCGCCTTTTTTTAAAGTGACTAGTAATATCCCCATCCTCATCTTGTCTATAAATTATAATGACTACGTGGAATGTTGTTCTTATCCTCACCTTGTCTAAAGTGACTAAACGAATGGCATCCTCATCCTCACCCTGTCTAAGTTTGTTTAGGGGGATGTTATCCTTATCCTCAACAGGTGACTAAATTACAATCATTCAAACATCTCTCCTGTTCAACAGTCTCTTCCATCACCTCAACACAGCCATACACATTCACAACTTCAAACAAAGTCTCTGAGGATTGAGACCAACCTATGCGCCAAGACTCCTGAAAATTGGATATGCCACTAGGCACTTTCATGAACACCAGTACGCCATGGTCCAGCTGCAGAAACTACCGAGAACACTCCTCCTTCCCCCGCACCATCAAGGAGTTCAATAAGCTCCCACCTGAGGCAATTCAATCAGCCTCCGTGGTGGACTTTCAGTCCTACCCTGATGATCCACCCCCCCCCCCACTTCCCACCCCATCCCCCCCCACCCCCATCTCTCCACCCATCCCTCCCACCCCATGCCTAGAGTACAAACCCTCCCCACCACAATCCAAAGTACGGCCTGCCAAAGTATGGTTAGAGGTCTAAAATAGTGAGTGTGGTGGCCCCCACTTCCCCTGTCCCACGGTCCATGCAGTTAGGTAGTGAGCACTGACTGCATAAATTGTCCCACAACTCCCACAGCAAACTGGAACCCCTTTGTAGATGCTAGAATCTTCAGCTTGACGAAGGCGGGCAGATAATGAAGAAGAAGAAGAGGACATCTTCAGCGAACAAGACTAATGCATGAAACTGATAAAATTTTCCAAACCTTCATGCCTAGTAATCAAGCAAGAACATCAGGATGACACAACCCTCTTTCATCCCTGTGAGAATCAAATACCTAAAATGTGCTTTAAACTTTGGTAACACCAAAACTGTGAAATGAAAAGACAACACCCCCCCCCCCCCCCCCCCCCCCCCCTCTCCTCCGTGGTGAAAAGAGCTGCACATTCAAACTGTTCAAAGACATGTTGTAATGTCACTGTGACCTCTTCTGGTGAAACGCCTATGTTGCCATGCACACCAATGCGGGTATTGTCGACATGAAGTTGATCATGCAGCAATCAAACGTGACAGTTTGTACAGCTTCACTAGGAAGAGAAAAATGTTTACAACTTACATTTTGTGTATCAGCTGTGGGCAAGTGCAGTGCGTTTCCCTCATGCAGTATGAAGTCAAGGTCGTGCGTGCTCCACTGAGACACATCCCTGACACAGTCATGTGCCACTGCCCGCATTACCATGGCCGTACAATGCCTCCTCCGACCGACGAATCTGCTATCCCCTCTGTGACGGCTCCACACAACATGGATTCCCACGGCTGGCGAACACTGACAAATATAGAAGAAAACAAACTTTAAAAGCTCGAGGAACATTCAACTCTTGAAAAATTTCATGAGAATTTATCGATAAAGGATGGCAGATGGTGTTATTCAAACTGATGACCGTGTGAAAAGGAAAGGAGCAACATGCTTTTTTTTTTTCT
>JADBJO010002259.1:121249-126249 GCA_016801955.1 Conus betulinus
AGTGCCGCACTAGGCTGTGTGTAGTGCTGCACCAAGCTGTGTGTAGTGCCGCACTAGGCTGTGTGTAGTGCTGCACCAAGCTGTGTGTAGTGCCGCACTAGGCTGTGTGTAGGCCGCACTAGGCTGTGTGTAGTGCCACACTAGGCTGTGTGTAGTACCGCACTAGGCTGTGTGTAGTACCGCACTAGGCTGTGTGCAGGGCTGCACTAGAGTGTGTGTAAGACTGCACTAGGCTGTATTTAGGACTGCACTACGCTGAGTGTAGTACTGCACTAGGATGGTGTGTCGTACTGCACTAGGGTGTGTGTCGTACTGCACTATGATGTGTGTCGTACTGCACTATGTGTGTGTAGTACTGCAGTGGGCTGTGTGTAGGACTGCACTGGGCTGTATTTAGGGCTGCACCAGGACTGTGTGTAGTACTGCACTAGGCTGTGTGTAGGGCTGCACTAGGCTGTGTGTAGGGCTGCACTAGGCTGTGTGTAGGGCTGCACTAGGCTGTGTGTAGGGCTGCACTGGGATGTGTGTAGGGCTGCACTAGGCTGGGCTTAGGGCTGTGTGTAGGGCTGCACTAGGCTGTGTGTAGGGGCTGCACTGGGATGTGTGTAGTACTGCACTAGGCTGTGTGTAGGGCTGCACTAGGCTGTGTGGTAGTACTGCACTAGGCTGTGTGTAGGACTACACTGGGCTGTGTGTAGGGCTGCACTGGGCTGTGTGTAGGGCTGCTCTGGGCTGTATTTAGGGCTGCTCCAAGCTCCCTAGAGCTGGGAACTGAAAACCATCGCGCCTGTAAGCAACTGCATAATATACGTGGAGCTTTCCTCTCTATGTAGGCAGAGTGCACGCGCGTACGCATGCGCGTACGCGTGTATGTATGTAAGTGTGTGTGTGTGTGTGTGTGTGTGTGTGTGTGTGCGCGCGCGCGCGCGAGCGCGCGCCTTTGCGTGCGAGTGCGTGCGTGCATGTGCGTGCTTTTGTGTGTGTGTATGTTTGTGTGTGTGTGTGTGTGTGTGTGTGTGTGTGTGTGTGTGTGTGTGTGTGTGTGTGTGTGTGTGCGCGCGCGCGCGCGCGCGCACACACACACACACGCGTGTTTTTGCTGTTTGTTTTGTTTTCGTGTCTTTTTTATTTGTTTGTTTGGTAAAGAAACTGGAGCCTCTCAAGTTAGGGCAGCAGATTCGTCTGTAAGTTGACGTTGGCTGCCTATGCTCCTGAAGAAAGAGTGATTATGCAGCTGCCTTTAATGACGGGCTGAAAAAACAGCTGCATGCACAAAATCATCTACCAACAGTGAACTTTGAAATTCTAACTGACGATAACACACAGAGAGAGAGAGAGAGAGAGAGAGAGAGAGAGAGAGAGAGAGAGAGAGAGAGAGAGAGAGAGAGAGAGAGAGAGAGAGTTCAATCTTTGACTCTCAACAGAAATCCTAGGTGAACATGACAAGGCTGTTCTAAGTATGCCTGCCATTCCGCCTTGATAACAACAACGGTGAAATTTTCACATTTGATTTTATCATCGTTCTTTGGTGCTTTCCCCATCCGACCCAAACCCCTCTATCTCCTTACCCCTTACCCGTTTTCCCCTTCCTCCGAGTTGCAATTAATATCAGATCGACACGAGGCAACCCACCAGAAGAGACACTGCACGGTTGCCGACGCACTTCGGTGGTGTTCAGTGGCATTTGTCCTGATCCACCATACACACAACACATTCTACTAAGCCCCCTCCTGACGACAATGATTGCCTCGTCACGGACCTTGAGTGAACAATCGTCTTCCTGTTCAAGATGTCACAACATCCCACCCCCCAACGAAAAAGTTCCCCATGAGTTTGTTGACCCCGATAGCTTTGGTACACAGACTAGCCCGCGCCCAACAGGCGTGGAGGCGCAGAGAAAATCCAGACCGAGAGAATGGTATGAAGGACTTTGCAATTTGAGACTTTTTCCTTTCGTATGATCATCAGTGAAGATGGAAAAGATAATGCTGTGGACTCCTCTCTCGTGTGAGACCGCACGGCACGGATAGTCTACTCTTCGTTTCGTGATACGCTTCGGCATCAGGCAAACTCGAGACAAACAGACAACCGCAGTGATCAGGGAATATGGACATGCTGAATGTTCAGAGGGTGAGATTCTACTGTGTGATGCCAGTCTTCCCGTTTGAGCCCGTAGCTCACTCAGTCTTTATAAGGAGCCGACCACATGAGAAGAAAAAAAAAAAAAAAAAGACATTTTCAAAGGGGGGAAAAGTTAATGAAAGGAATCGAACTGATTACCCTCTAACCCGTAAGCCCGTGGCACCAGTCACTAGCTGCACTGTATCTCTCCAACTGATGTACAGATAAAACCTTGAGTGTACAACAGAAAGGGTGTACAGCATTCCGCAGTGATCTATCTTCGTGTCGCGTAGCTGGTTTTAACGCACATCAAGATGAAGCTTTTGTTGTTGTGGTTGTGGTCGTTTTTCAACCTGAAAAAGCTAATATAATCTTCTTTCAAATCTGCCGCCAAAACTAACTTCTTTCATCAGTCGTAACCCCCCCCCCCCCCCCCCCCCCCCCCCCCACACACACACACACACACACACACACCTCCCCCTAACTTCCCAGTCTCAGCTTCCGAGTGTCTGAGTGGGTTTTTGCGTGCACGCGTGAGTGCCTGGTGGTCGAGTTGCTTGTACGTGCAGGCCGTGTTGATGTGAGTTCGTGCGTGCGCGCGTGCGTATGTCTGAGAGCGTGGTTGTGTGGTCATGCGTGAGCACGTGTGACGCGCGCGGTCTTGCGCGGGTGCGCGCGCGCGCGCGCGTGTATGCGTGTGTGTGTGTGTGTGTGTGTGTGTGTGTGTGTGTGTGTGTGTGTGTGTGCGTGTGTTGTTGGTAATGTAAAGCGCTTAGAGCCCTAATTTTTAAAGAACAGGCGCTATATAAATTGCATTATTATTATTATTATTACAAAGTCAACTGTTCAAAGCTATGAACTAGTCATATTTCGCCTAAATAATACAGCGTCTTTGAAAATCTCAATTACATTAATATTGGTAAACTTATTAAGATGAACGTAATTAGGACATTGATTGATCCCAAGTATCCAGGGTAACCGATGCATTTCCTTCCTTCAGTAATGTCGTATATTAAGCCCTCACAATATCAGATTTAGTAGATGCAGTTCTTTCATTGTCCGCCACACCTGACTTACAGAAATGTTAATTGCTTGTCTAAATGTTCCCTCTGCTTATCTGAATGTTCCTCTCTCATTACAAGAGTCTTTTTTTTTGTTTTTATAGGCCTAGGTATAGAACCTCTGCTTGCCTATTAAAAACGGGGTTCTAAACGCTAGCATACAAATGACCTTTACTCCTCTTGTTGAGATTGACCTTCTGAACCCAAGTGTGTGTGTCTTAGACCCTTCCAATTTCAAATTGTCCATACGTTGTAATCCACATCTTCCAACCAATGAATGCATTTTTACTTATTGGAACGTCGTATGCTGTATTTCAGTAACAAAACTTGGTCCGAACGATCTTTGAAATGCAGTGTGCTATCTTTCAGCATCGGCCATCAATATTGGGGATTATAGGTGGAAGGGATGGGGGTCGCCACTTCAGCTGTTGGATTAGGCATCAGAAGATCTGAAAAATCCAAGCAGTGGAACGCCGTTGAATGGATCTAGAATGGACGTTTTAACGTGAGGATCCTTAACAGATATTGCGGGTTCTAACGGGAATCAGAATGTCGGTTTTGTCGGCATCATTCTTGAAGATGATGGGGCGCATTCTTCAACTCTCTGCACAGCAGCTTCTCCGATCTTTCCTTCTGGTACCACTTCCATTCCGGCCGGCTTTCACTGTCTTGCTGCTCATCAAGTTTGGTTATACTGTGTGCCAGTCATGAAGTTTTTTTTTTTAATGACGAGTCTGACAGTATGCAGTCTGATGAGGCCTCTGCCCTCGGCTTCCAGCTGAAACGTGTGATTAACTGCAGTGGCGAACTGGTTAGCGTCGCGGGCTCGCGACTGGGAGGTTGTGGGTTCCATTCCATCAGACCCATTTATTTGGGCTTTTTGTTATTGTCGTTTTTTGCCCCGACCGGCTCCTATCCTCAGATGAATTTGCTATGGGCTCAACTGTGAAGACTAGGGACACGCAGTTGAGTTTCATCCACTTAATGGATGCGTCTTCGCGAATGTTGCTCAAATTTCCTGACCAACACTGCTGGTGTCTGTATCTCTAGGGCCTGGTGGACGCCGGAATATGTTATAAAACTAAGAGTAGAGGACAGCCCTATCATGCAATCTCAGACCAGAACGGATATCCATAGCGTCATCTTAGTCATCCTCATCGATCAGCATTAAAAAAAAGTCTCAAATTCTGTGGCCCTTCATGACCCGCTGCCATGTGACCTCAGTTCCGGTTGTCTCTCAAACGCCTATGGCCCTAGCTTAATTCTGTCGGGGTCGCTTGTATCGGCAAATTCATGGGGATTGTCGACAATCGGACGTGATGGCACCCTTTGGAGGGAGAGCTCATTCATGTTCGCCCCGTGGCCTAGCAATTACTGTCTCAGCAGGGGGATTAGTAGGTGGTGTCTGCGTATGTTGGATAAGAACAGGCACACCATTGAAAACCACCGAAGTGACTCGGCAGCAGTACAGTGGTTTGGCACATGACAACTTGACATAGACTACTTACAATGGATTGAAGGTACCAGGACTGTAGTGGGACGCGTCGGGTTATGGCTGTGGACAAGGGGTCGAATGAGCAGCCTGGACGCATGTAAGTGAGGTGGCACAGAAGATGGGGGAAAACAATGTTCATGTGTGAGAGCATCTCAAGTTCTACATGTTAACGCTCGCTTGCACTGTGCCCTAAACTGCTTGGCCATCAAACAGTAAGGAAAAGTTGATGGTAGTGTACCACAGCAGCTGGGTCACCGCTACGATCAGTTCTCACTAGGCTTGGGCATGCACATCACTGACGACATCAGTGTAAAACATGTCTG
>JADBJO010002259.1:138749-143749 GCA_016801955.1 Conus betulinus
CACACACACACACACACACACACACACACTACATCCACTCCATATAGAATAGAACAATTAAGCCTACCAAATCCTGTGAACTAGAAAGGAAAGATATCCTGACACATACGAAGGGTTTCAACGTATCTGCCAGTAGGGAACTTACTCTAGTGGTACGGAGCGTGTCATTCGAGATCATCGTCGTCATACACGGAAACGCCAGCAATCGTTGAGTATAGATAGACAACTGGTTGGTAAGTCTAACAGCCTCTATTCAAGGACAGAGAGGAGGGGAAGATAAGTCGCTGGGGGGCGGTCCATGGTTGAAAATGCGCTTATTTTCTTGATTGTTACTGTCTGGTAGGAATAATGTCTCAGGCAGAGACAGCAAGTAATTAAAGCTTATGGTAAAGATCAGCTCAAAAATTGTATACGATCAATCGCTACCTTTGCGTACGATCAAACGCGCGTAAGACAGAAAGCCAGATGCACCATATCCGATAGCACACACTCAGCCACCTGTCTGTTTCACCTCCCTTCTCCCGGCTAGCAGAACAAACCGCTGTTTCACGTGTGCAAAACAAACCCCCTGAAGAATAGCTTCTACCCGTTGGCCGTTACAAGAATCAATCTATAGATCCCGTTTCCCACTACTACCGAACATGTCTTAAATCTTCCCAGGTGCTCTGTGCTGCCGTATTAATTGCTTTCTTCGGCAAGTGTGTGTGTGTGTGTGTGTGTGTGTGTGTGTGTGTGTGTGTGTGTGTGTGTGTGTGTGTGTGTGTGTGTGTGTGTGTGTGTGTGTGTGTGTGTGTGTGTGTGTGTGTGTGTGTGTGTGTGTGTGTGTGTGAGTCTATACATATATATATATATATATATATATATATATATATATATATATATATATATATATGTGTGTGTGTGTGTGTGTGTGTGTGTGTGTGTGTGTGTGTGTGTGTTCTTCAATTTAACGTCTATTCTATATGTGTGTGTGTGTGTTTTAATTTACCGCCAATTTACTTGCATGTTCTTTTTCATTTTTTTTTTTTTTTCTTTGCTTCCTTAGCGTCCCAGTATTAAGTATGCGCATTGCTTGTATTTCTCTTTATCCCTCTCTGTGTGCGAGCTGTTCATGTGTTGGAATAGGCAAAACACAAACATTGTCATTCGTTAATTCGTTAGCTAACAAAGAATCTTCAATCTTAAATCATTCTTAACTGAAGTTGAAAGCTGACAGACCTCAGTTTCACCACGAATAATATAAATCCTAGTGTTTCTATGTAATCGACACAAACATTTCATGAATCTAATTTGCAGCCGACTATCTTCATAAAGCCAAATCTCACAACCGTGAAGTAAAACGGACACAACATATATGCGGAGACACCCCTAATTCTAGCCGTCAGTAAGAATGAACACATAACTCTTTGAGCTCTGACATGAGGAATGTTTAAATCCCACCTGAAGAAAATGGCGGTCCAGTATTCTAGTTCTAAATATTCAAACGCATTTACAGCTTTCAGCTATTGATGACGATAACCAAAATATCCCACGGATTTTGATTTACGCTTCTTGACTTCAAGTCTCTGTTGATCATAGCAATGTTGAAGAGCATCCCCATGCTTTTCGCAAACCATGCTTTGAGTCAGACAGCAAAGTTATAACATCTGTGATATGAGTTACTAAAGAATTGAAATACAAATCAAGGGAACTTGCGGTAATATTCACACACACACACACACACACACACACACACACACACACACGCGCGCGCACGCACGCACGCACGCACGCACACGCACACACGCACACACATGAAACACACACACACACACACACACACACACACACACACACACACACACACACGCACGCACACGCACGCACGCACACACACACACACACACACACACACACACACACACACCGCCTCGTTGTGTATGAAGTTATCGCACAAAAATACGAACATGATCGTAATCTTACCAAGAAAATAGTGGAATCATATTGAATGTGAACGGATTGGGTGAGCGGAAGGAGGGGGTGGCAAGGAGGAGGAGAGAACACTGAAATTACATACTTATTAGCAACCGTGAAAATGAATTTGATGAATTTCGTTTATCTCATGTTTGACCCCGCACTAGCAAACCGGCACTGAATCAAACTCGTCCCTAAAGCATAAACATTAAGGTTCTACCACATTCCTATGATTGTTCACTTCTGAATCCAGAAACTCCACGTATTAGTATCGCCTGTATCAGATAAAGATTTACAAACTGTCGACTAAATTTCAGTCGCAGAGAAATCGCCATACACTGGACGCAATATCCATTTAACTCGCAATAAATTTGCCTAAATATGATTTGTGAGAAGCTTCTGCAGGCTGTACAATCCCTGTAAGAATCACGAGGTAGTGTGGACTGCATACGTCTAAAAGAACCACAACCTTTCCTTCGTGGCATTTAAGGTAGGGATTTAGTCAGCAGATTGCCCCTGTAAACGAAAACAGTTATATAACACCTGAATGTACGTATAACTGCAAGATACTGAGTGAAGCGAACAATCCAAACACAGCGTGGAAACAAGAACCAAAGCACACAGAAGACAAAGCGAGCCGGCACTAACCTTCGCATCACGCTGGGTTTCCAGGAGTTTTCGCCGATCAGGAAGAACTGTCGACATGGCTCGGTGCATCATCATGGCCACCAGGAACCACGCTGACGTCATACCCGTCACGTAGAGGCAGTAGACACTCAGTCGACAAACGACCTCGTGCGCATTTCGGATGTCCACGCCGATGAGGTATAGAACGCAACGTCGAAGAAGGCCGACATACAGTATCAAGGTGTCGGACACCGCCAGGGCGGCCATGTAGACGGTGAGGAGGCCAGGACATTGGTCTTGGGTAAGGTGTAGACCACCGCCAGACACATCACGTTGCCAAACGTTCCCAGCAGCAGGATGGGGGGGCCCCAGATCTGCCACACGCTCTGTGTGGTGTGCATTATCTTTAATATTTTCTTGGCGAGCTCCTCGTAATCAGTCCTCCCAGTTCCATCTTCGTTGATCGAGGAGTTCGCGCGGCAGAAGCGAGACGGCGGCGGTGGCATTGAGGAGTTTCCCTACGTTGCTCACCTCTGCATTCAGCGTCATTTTCGTCCTAGTTCAAAAGACGTTGAAATCATCTTCCATCGTTTGACAGTATTGTACTTTACTTGTATTTGACAGTACTGTACTTTATTTGTATTTGACAGTATTGTACTTTATTTGTAATGCAAAATATCGTGTCAGTCTCTACTATAAAAACATACGATTGTTTGATTATGAAATAAAGCGGGTAACGTAAGTTGGTATCCAATTTAGCGTCAATAGTTCTGAAGAACCGTCGTGCAGTAACTGACATCGGTAAGGACATGGAAGGACTAGTCCTACGATGAACAAGAATTAACACCAACCCCAGTGTGGACTTTGTTTAAGTGAAACATAACCGAGAATCTGCGTTCTAGTCTGGACTTTGCACTCGTGATACACAAATTGAAGTAACTACGTTCTGCTATGGACTTTGTACCCGTAATGCACAACTTGAAATAATCATGTTCTACTCTAGACTTTGTATCTGTGATAAATATTAAAGAAACTATGTTCTACTCTGACTTTGTACCCGTAACACAAAAATTCAAGAAACTATGTTCTAGTCTGGACTTTGCACCCGTGAAGAAAAAAAAAAACGACAAAAATCGTTCTAATCTAGACTTTTACCTGTGAAACGAAAACTTAAGAAACAGCCTTCTTGTCTAAACATTTACCAATGTAACAAAAAGTTTAGAAACCACATTCAACTTTGGACTTCGTATTCGAGAAACAAAAATGAAGAAACCACGTTCTAATCTGGACTCTATCCCTGTAAAACAACAACAGCAACAACAACATCAACAGCAACAACAGAAGAAACTACTACTTCTAGTCTGGATCTCGCAACCCTGAAACATAACTGACGTAAACCTTTCTAGTTTGGACTTGGATCCGTGAAACAAACACTGAAGAAACTACCATCAGGTCTAGATTGTGTGTACCACAGAACAAAAAAAGAAGAAACTACGCTGTAGTATGGACTGTTTACCTCTGAAACAAACACCGAAGAAACTACTCTAGTGTGGACTCTGTACCACTGAAATAAAAACTGGACTTCGCGTCTTTGAAACAAAAACAGGAGACATTAGGTTCTACCTAAAACTTCGTACCCTTGAAAAGTTACTTTCTAGTTTTGACTTTGCATCCATGAAACAAAAACCAAAGAAACTGACGTGCTAGTATGGTGTTTGTACCAGTTAAACATGAGAAAAACGTTCTGGTCAGGACTTCGTACCCGTGTACCAAAAACTGAAGAAACACGTTTTAGATTGGACTTTGCACCTTTGAAACAAAACTCAAGAATCTACCTTAGAATCTTAACTTCATACCCACGACACAAAACATGAAGAAACTATGCTCCAGTCTGGACGTCCACCTGTAAAACAACAACTAAAGAACCACGCTTTACTTTCGACTTGTATCCGAGAAACAAAAACCTGTGAAACAAAAATGGAAGAAACCACGTTCTACATTGGACTTTCCACCCCTGACACAAAAACTGAAGAACGTGCTAGTCTGGACTTTGTATTAGTAGGGAAAAAAAAAAAAAGAAAAATGCGTTCTGGTCTGGACCTTGTATCCCTGACACATAACTGAAGAAATATGTTTTATTTTGGACTTTTACCCGCAAAACAAAAACTTAAGAAACTGTGTTTCAGTTTGGACTTTGAATCCGAGCAACTTCTTTAGCGTTCCAGTATTTGGTAGCGTGTGACAAGACCACAAGCCTGGCCTCCCACTCCTCCCAAGTCGGCCTTCACATCCATCCTGACAAGACCAAGATACTGAAGATCAACGCCTCCAGCACAGAGGCAGTGAAGTTGGGGGACAACAACTTAGAGGAGGTCAAGTCTTTCACGTACCTTGGGAGCGTGATCAACCAGCAGGGAGGA
>JADBJO010002259.1:148749-173749 GCA_016801955.1 Conus betulinus
CTAGCCAGCTTTCGAGTTCTGGCGCCTATGAAAATCGTCTCAGGTAACTTCGGAATAAATCACATTAAATCTGTAAGGAAATTTTAAAAGAGGCAGAAAACAGTAAACAGCCAATAACAAACAAGTAGGGTACTTCTTGCTCCAGCGATGAAATAAATACACTCTCATAACTCCAAACGAATGCGGCTTACGACACCGAATCGCACAGCAAAAATGACGACTTGGAGCACACAGAACAAACAAGGAGACACCCCCATTAAATCTGAAAGAAAGCGGGAAGGCGTGTGAACGGCCAATGACAAATATGAGGCAACTTTTGTTCCCATGGTGAAACTGCATGCCCCGTGTCTGCGTATGTGCTGGTGAATAGGTATTGCAAGGTGCGGTAGCTTGCAGTTATGAGTGTACACACACACACACACACACACACACACACACACACACACACAACTTTCACCATAACTCACCATAACTCCTTTCTTCAAAACGTCAGACCATTCCATCCTGCTTTAATCAAGTGAAGGTGCTGTCCGGAAAAAAAAGAGAACAAGCTCTCACTTCAAGGGATTACTATATCCTGGGATTTGGTTTTTCTCAAATAGTCTATCATCTCACATTAGGAAGAGGTATTTCCCTTCCTGGTCTGTGCTACATAAGAACCGAAGAATTCGAATCATGTAAGAATTCCAATGGGTTCAATGTTGATTGCATGTGTATAGACTCTCGTGCGTGGTGTTGTGCACTTCAAGCGTGTTCTAATATTTTGTTTAGGATACAAGTCGTTGTATTTTATAGTAATGAACTATGAATAGAATTGTAGGGAACTGTTAGCAACGGATCAATGATACAGAGAGAGAGAGAGAGAGAGAGAGAGAGAGAGAGAGAGAGAGAGAGAGAGACTTGACAGATGGCTTCGTTTTACTTACTGGCAGAACAATGCAAGCCTCGTTTGGTGCGGATGCTTATGTGTTTCCGTTTTGTTGTTGAGTGTTCTCACTACCAGGAACTGATTCGCTGAATTTTTCCGCCCAGATTTAGAGCAGCCCTACACCCCTGGCTTCTTTATTCCCTGTCGCCGGTCTCCCTCACAGTTCCGCCATCAGAGATCGATTCACTGAATGGGCTCCAATTCAACTGTAATTAAAAGTATGACTCTAAGTGTTGGAAATCGAATGTAGTCATTTCCAGGTCTTCCCCATGTGTGTCCATCATCAGAGAGAGAGAGAGAGAGAGAGAGAGAGAGAGAGAGAGAGAGAGAGAGAGAGACAGAGACAGACAGACAGACAGAGATTCTTTTTTTCTGATCAGGGAAGAAAAAAAAAAAAAAAAAAGCAAAAGCTGGCTTCTTCTTCATACCATGCACTCATTTACAAAGAAAACACACAAAAACGGGAATATAGATATTGTAATCGATATAAACTCAGTAAGAAGAAAGAGAAAACTGTTGCATACACAAAGAATGCACAAGAAAGTAATGTAGAGAGAGAGAGAGAGAGAGAGAGAGAGGGAGAGGGGGGGGGGGGGGGGAGAGAAAGAGAGAGTCGTCATCAAACTCTCAACTAATAAAGAAAACGAAGGAAAATAAAAAGAGAAAGGGTACAATGAACGAAACCACACAGCATACAGAACGAGCAAAGAAATAATCAAACAACTGACATCAGCAACATGTAGAAATACCTTGTCATGAATAGGTATATATCAAAATGCAGTATTTCAGTATAACCGTACCTTTGGAGTGACAATTGAAAAAGCTGGGGAGAGGCAAAAAAAAGCCAGAGAGAGAGAGAGAGAGAGAGAGAGAGAGAGAGAGAGAGAGAGAGAGAGAGATTACCAAGGACTGTAAAAATTGATTCATTAATTGCAAATTGTCACACAACAGTCTTTACTTCCGCACTGACATGCAAAGACAATCATGGTTTACTTCCACATTCACATGCAAAGACAAGCATGCGCCCCGCATGCAGCCACACATCTGGCTCTCTTTCTTTCAATAAAAACCAATCAGAATACTACTTTAAAGTTCTTCCCCGGAAATTTGTTCTTTCTTTCGTTCTGCACCTAACCCCTTTTGGTGAGCGGGGATTTTAATCTCTCATGTCTTTTCTTTGGCCAATACATATAGTTCATTCTACAATATCTGATAAAGAAACTGCATCAAACATTGTCACTTTTTTGTGGGTCACGCAAATGCTGCTGCCCCCCCCTTCCAAAAAAAAAAAAAAAAAAAAATCATTTTGGTTCACAAAACCCAACTCTCTTTCATCACAAACACCATTATTTCCATCTTTTTTTTCTCTCTGAAGAAAATCAAAATATCTTTGGGCAGCGGACATAATGTCAAGGGCCCAGAGGCGCTGTCAGGGTACCAAACATAGTGTACCACAGGCGTCAAGGGCCCAGAAGCGCTGTCAGGTACCAAACATAGTGTACCACAGGCGTCAAGGGCCCCAGAAGGCGCTGTCAGGGTACCAAACATAGTGTACCACAGGCGTCAAGGGCCCAGAAGGCGCTGTCAGGGTACCAAACATAGTGTACCACAGCGTCAAGGGCCCAGAAGGGGCAGTCAGGGTACCAAACATAGTGTACCACAGGCGTCAAGGGCCCAGAAGGCGCTGTCAGGGTACCAAACATAGTGTCAGGGTCAAGGGCCCAGAAGGGCGCTGTCAGGGTACCAAACATAGTGTACCACAGGCGTCAAGGGCCCAGAAGGCGCTGTCAGGGTACCAAACATAGTGTACCACAGGCGTCAAGGGTCCAGAAGGGGCAGTCAGGGTACCAAACATAGTGTACCACAGGGTCAAGGGCCCAGAAGGGCAGTCAGGGTACCAAACACCACGGGCGTCAAGGCCCAGAAGGGCTGTCAGGGTACCAAACATAGTGTACACAGGCGTCAAGGGCCCAGAAGGCGCTGTCAGGGTACCAAACATAGGGTACCACAGGCGTCAAGGGCCCAGAAGGGCTGTCGGGGTACCAAACAGCGCCAGGGCCCAGAAGGGGCAGTCAGGGTACCACACACAGGGCGCCAGGGGGCCCAGAAGGGGCAGTCAGGGTACCACACACAGGGCGGCAAGGGCCCAGAAGGGGCTGTCGGGGTACCACACACAGGGCGCCAAGGGCCCAGAAGGGGCTGTCCAGGGTACCACACACAGGGCGGCAAGGGCCCAGAAGGGGCTGTCAGGGTACCACACACAGGGCGGCAAGGGCCCAGAAGGGGCTGTCAGGGTACCACACACAGGGCGCCAAAAACAGAGTGCTTGCCCTAGAAAGACGAGACACCTATATAGATCAGCCAAAATGAATACTTTACGATCGATCACAGGATCCACATCTTACCTATCCAGTGTGTGAACAGGGTGAAAATAATTCAAATCACGAACAAGACCGAATTAGAATTTTAAGACCGTGATAAAAGCTGATATTGAAAATTATCACATACGTTCACAAATCCCATGCCCACCCAAGAATAAACAAGAACTCTCTTTTTTTTTTTTTCGTCGTTTTCTTCTTTCTTTTCGCGCTGTCCCATCCACTGCCTTCACCAAAGTGCAAGGTAATCCCCTTTTCCCCCCAAGACCACTACTCAAAAAAAGAAAAACGACTAACGAGGAGCAAGCACCCTGTAAAGATGATCTTCTAATACTAGTTCAACGTTCACATAAATATTTCTCTCTCTCTCTCTCTCTCTCTCTCTCTCTCTCTCTCTCTCTCTCTCTCTCTCTCTCTCTCTCTCTCTCACGAAGCGCATGACACAAATGATATGCTCTTTCAAAAGAATAAACACCAACAGAGGGCTAAAAGAATCCACAAGAAACCACCACAGTAGAAAAAGTGTATTAAAAGACAGAGGTAACTCATTTAATGCACTTGGCGATTCTAATTGAATTTAGATTTCCGCGTAACTGATAAGGGAACACAGCCCAAGAGCTTCTAATTGAATTTACATTTCCCTGTAACTGAAGGAGGAACACAGCCCGAGAGAATCCAAACATGAAAACTGCTTCTTTGGTAGGTTGTCCAGCTTTTCAACTGAATATACCGTTTAAGATCTGAGCAAAAGTAATTTTAGGGAACGTCAACAAAAGACTATGTGATAGTCCGAGGGTATAGTTACTTGCCAAATTCCAAATTGTGGATGCCTAATTCACGAGGTATTCAACATCAGCATGAAACATAACCTTACAAGACAGGTAGTCTGAGAAGTGCTTTATTTTGGATAACTGGTATATCTTTATATCTTTCAGGTTACTATGTATGAGTACCTCTAAAACCTCATGACTGTTTCTTCAAGAAGCCTGCCATTGGTAGTGAGGCAGCTGTACTGAGAAAGTTTTGACGCTTTTTTCTTCTAGTTATGATCATTTGTTTGATTTTGAGGTTACTTCAGACTATTCATTTAACTAGCTAGTGCTTTCTTGTGATAACATGATACTTGTTCTACTTTGGAATCCGACACATGAACTGCAGTGTTATCTGCGAACGTATCACATGAAGGAAGATCATTATCATATATTGAGAAAAGTGTGGATCCTAGGACTAAGCCTTGAGGAACACCGTGTTCAAATGGCAAAAGAGAAGGCTGGCGTACATAAAATGAGTCATCTTGTTATCTTTCCCTTAAGTATGGTGAGTTCTAATCATCATTAGGTAATAAATGGTATAAGCTTAACTTTTTTTTTCAGCAGTGTGTGTTCAGTAACATCAAATGTCATGGCAAAGCCGAAAAGGATACCGGTGATCGTGTTTGTTTTGTGGTTTTTTTTTTTTTGTTTTTTTTTGTGACCATTCATCTGGCTGGTCAATGCAGCGTGGCGGGAGTGGTTTCGTAAGTCTAGTTTAATTTGAGTGAAATTTGAGAATCTGAGAATGTCATCTTTTCACAGTTTCCATACCACAGACATCATACAAACTGGCCTGTAACTGGAAGAATCAGACTTGTCGGTTGACTTAAAATTTCAAATATGTTGGTAACTGGTTTCCATTTATACATAGGTTGACAATGTAGATGAGTTTATCAGAAATAATTGGAGCTGCAAGTTTTAGAATTTTACCAGCAATTCTGTCTAGACCACAAGCCTGTGATTCTTGTGAATGGATCACAATACCATGTACATCATGAATAGACATTCAGGAGATATCTAGGTCTTCAGATATTTTTTGAGTCGCTAAAATCTTGTAATAGGGCAAAGATATCATATGAAAGCCTATCATCTTTTACTGGCTATTTAGCAATAATTATAACAAAAAATGAACGTTGACTTTTTTTTTTTTTTCCTTTTAGGGATGCTATTTTTTGCATTTATGTTATTGTTACTACTGCCCAACTGATTGACAGCGTCCCAAATTGATATATTGGTATTTGATGAGACAAGTTCTTAATGTGTGTGTGGGGGGGGGGGGGGGGGGGGGGAGGGGGGGGGAGAGAGAGAGAGAGAGAGAGAGAGAGAGAGAGAGAGAGAGAGAGAGAGAGAGAGAGAGAGAGAGAGAGATTTCAGCATACCACATGGCAACAAGTCACATTGATGACGTGACGTCATGTATTATGAACGAGCCTCCATATCAATAAAACGGCCTGCATGTGAGCAACTCAAGTCCTGCATGCGAAGATTCGCTTCAACTGCGTCCTGAAGGGCTTGCCTATCAAACAGTACAGGTAGAAGTTGATGGCAGAGTTGGTGTACCACAGCAGCTGGGTCACTGCCATGACCAGTTCCCACCGGGCCTGGGCAGACACATCAGTGACGACATCGGTGTGATATGTCTCTCTATGAGAATGACGGTTACTGCAGGCAATGTAAGACACAGAAAAGTCACCGACAAGCAGATCACCTTAATTGTCAGGGGTTGACGCCGCTTTGGCGCGTCTCTTGTTAGAGGCACTGTTGCTGGAACCTGGCTCATGCATCGTGTGCTTTTTCAGACGACGTGAGGACTGAAACAAGGTAAAGGCCAGCCTCGTGTTGGTCAGAAGAAGGAAAACAGACGGCAGAGCCGAGGTCATGGTCATGTCTATCCAGGGAAAGACCATCACAGCGTAATACTCCAACTTCTCACCACTGGTGACCTCACAGATCATGGCAGATGTGTCAGAGTCTGGGTGTAGAGACACAGCCACCAAAAAGTGGGCGTTGAGAACAAGCAGGATGACGACGATGAGCATCACGATGAGCTGAAATGAGATGGGAAGCTTTCCTCAAATCAGAGTACTTGCTACAATACTTACTGTATGGCGTTTTGATATCATGTTTCTGACAAGTACGGTAACCGATTGTCTACTGTCGCTGAACCTACCATTTGTGGGTTTGAGGTTTGTATCCACGCAGTTTGTGGTGTTTCACTGCTGGGCGTGTTCCGATCCACCATGACAGTAGACATGCACATATGTGACTGACTGAGGACACCACTGGCCGGCTATCAGAGAATGCGAGTTCGAATTCCCATGGTATCCGACATCAAAGTGGGCACTGTCTCCTCCTGCCTTAAAGTAGCGTTATTCTGGAGGTATCAGTGCAGTGTTTGAAAAATCCACTACCGCAACTCTTCTAGAAGGGATGCTCCGTCCCCGACATCATCTTCAGTGGCAGCGCATGTTAAACTGAATGTCACCACCTTGTACCTGAGCCATCTTTCCATGTACACACATACATTCTCACAATTCAAGTCATGGCGTTGGCTTATATATAATTGAAATACAAAAGGAGGAATAGTGGCTAATTACGATCGAATCATCAGCGAAACGATGATCTTTCCATATAGAGAAAGTGACATGGCAGATAGACACAGTGTGACAAACATTCCTTTACTCCGTTTCAAACTTTGAGCTTCTCCCCGATCCGTTCTTGGAATGGACTATAAGCACATGCAAACTCAAAGACAAATACACATTTGGAATTACAAATCTACTGTCAACCATTGAACTAATTTCTACTGTCATGAATCTCCCTTAGTAGCTACCCCAAAATTCAATCTCTTGCTTAGTACACATTTTGCTCATTTGGATGTAAATTTGATCGCTTGCTCGGTACATTTTGCTCATTTGGATGTAAATTTGATCGCTTGCTCGGTACACATTTTGCTCATTTGGATGTAAATTTGATCGCTTGCTCGGTACACATTTTGCTCATTTGGATGTAAATTTGATCGCTTGCTCGGTACACATTTTGCTCATTTGGAAAAATTTGATCAAAAAATTTCTCATGCATTTCCAAGAAAGGAAAATGTGTCAACACACATCACTTACAAAGCACACACACACACACGCACACACACGCGCGCGCGCGCACACACACACACACACACACACACACACACACACACAGAGCATGCGTGTGTGCATGATCAATAAACACACAGAGATAATCATAATGTTCACAACAAAACTGATTAGTGGAAATGTGCAAGGCATGAATGGCGGGGCAAGCAGGGGATGGCTGAGCATTAAACCTATGGTGTGAGTTATAAGATACATATTTTGTTTTTCTTTTCCTCTGGTTTGATCCATACAGAAAACTGGCAACAAATCAAATTTCATCTCCTGTATAAAAGACATTACGCTACCGTGCCATCTTCATTGGATTACAGCTCTCTTCTGTGTTCAGGAGCGTAAAGTCTCTCCTGTCTCTAGAGATTTATTTGCACCGGGCATTACAGTGGCCTTTGTCTGCCAGAGGATGGATGCATTATCCAGTTAAAATCCAGTCTGCATAAATGTCCTCTATGGAAACTTCTGACCACTGTAAAAATCGGTTTGCCAACTCATGAGGCACTGTTCACTACATCCATCCTTCAGGAAACAGTCAGGCATGATTTCCTCGACTGGATCAAAAAAAGAAGAATTTGATGTTTTTCTGCCATGATGCTGCTGCTGCTGTATGTCTGAGTGGGTATACATCATTTGATCATATGAGTCTGTAATTGCAATGTACCGACTCTGAGCATGAATGAAGATAGAGGGGGTGAACAAGGACCAAGACCATGAAGAAGACAATGACCCAATACCTGAGCTTTACGCCGCGCGTCCCCAGCGCACTAAGTCGTTGCGGACAAACTCCCGACATCGCTCGCTGCATCGTCATGGCCACCAGAACCCACGCTGACGTCATTGCGGTTAAATACACTAGGTAGACATCCAGTCGACAAATGACGTCATGTTGCAGTCGGATGTCTATGTTGAAGATGTACTGAAGGGAACGCCGCAGGAGGCCGGAATACAGCAGCATGGTGTCTGACACCGCCAGGGTGGACATGTAGACGATGACAGAGCCCAGGACAGTGGCCTTGGGCAAGGTGTAGAGGACCACCAGACTCATCACATTGCCCACCGTGCCCAGCAGCAGAATCAGGGGGCCACACACCTTCCACACGGTCACTGCTGTCTGATACAGCGCCTGGGATTCCAGGGTGGGCGTTGGAAGCCAGGTACAATTTCCCTCAATGTCATGGAGCGGGGTTGATGTGTTCGAGTGCAGAAGCGAACTGGTGCGTTAGAGAGTTGCGTGCCGTTCACGAGAGTAAAATCATTCCGCTCAGCTTTTAAGTGGCATGGCCGGGTCTCAGTCACGTTTTTGATACTAACTTTTAAGGCGCTGAAACGGTCTGCCATTGTCTGGAAGTATCTTAGTAATTTATTCCCTACTTGTGATTCCGCCTCCAAAGATCAATCAAATCATTGTAAACAGTGCTTGCATGAATCGACTTGAAATCAACTCGAAGCTGGAGACCTGCTATATACATCACGTTGTCACTGATAATGTTTGAACGCTGCTGGATCAACACTGCTTCGAAAACAAGTCCATCAAACTCGCGTTTTCACACTGCCTCGGTCACACAAAATCAGCGAAGAGTATCACTGATGAAGGCTTTCTGTACATCAACATTTCGTAGGGAAGAAAAAACAACGGCGCCCACTTCGGTGAAACTTTTTTTTTTGTCTCCGTAAAGATCCCACGAATGTCTAGTTCTTGGTCTCTTCAAGCCACAAAGTTATGATAAAAAGATCCAGGCTTTGTTGATGCTGGTTAGAACACAAGGTCCCTCACTTCTCCTCGAACTGTGTGACTGGTTGACCAACACCACTGCCATGTGCTGGCTTTTCTTCCCTGCCCCGGCCGTCAGCTTTCACGTCCTCTCCAAACCTGTTTACGATCTATAGTGGTCGACTGGTTTATGGGCAGGTGAGAAACAATTGGTGTAACATATGGAAATGGTAACGCTCAGATCAATTCCTGCCGTGGTACGGATCAACGATAGTCAATGAGAGGCAAGAAGAGCCTGGCTTGCTTGCTGGGCTGCGGTGAGATGAATATCTCCGGTCTTGCGCCAAGACAGCTTTAAGTAAAGAAGCCGTCAACATGTCGCTCGATATTCTCACCGTTCAATGGCCGCCCTCACATCCACTCTCCTCCCATCCCCCTCCCATCCGCGCCCTTCCCCCCCCCCCCCCCCCCCCCCCCCCCCTTCCCCAGCTTCCCTCTCTCTCTTGCGCGTGGGTTTGTGAATTTATTGGTGACATTACTTGCGTGAATGATGTGGAACAGAGGTGAGGGCGGGGGTTGGACGGGGAGAGAGTTGAGGAACGAGATGTAGGGATGGTGTGTGTTTGTGTGGCAGGAGGGGGAGGGGGGGAGGGGGTTAAGGAATCTCGTTCTCTTTTTCTTTAGAGAGAAGCGCCGTTCAATTACTGCACATCCTAACGCAGACTCCCCATCCCTACCGCGTGGTAATCATAGACGTCTGTTGTCAATTTACTTAAGTGAAATAACCTTCATCAGGCGGCGTCTGAGTTCCGGGCAGAAACTGACAGGGTGACGAGTGAGATGTTATGTCTAGGGGGGGGGGGGGGGGGGGGGGGGGGGGGGGGGGGGGAGGGGGGGGGGGGGTATCCTCGCAGCTGCGAAAAGACGGGTCTATATACATTGGGATCAGGCTGTTGAAAGGTCATTTTGCCACGGTGGAGCATTGTTATACACTGAATTTTGAACATGCTATGGTTGAGTTAGTAGAGAAACAAGGGCTGTGTTCAAATTAACCCTTTTAAGTACATGCTTAGAATTCTGTCATACCTTAGTAGTAAAAAAAAACAACAACAACAACAAACCAATATTTGAATGGAATGTGCAGACATGTTATACAGATAGAGCTCCCTGGTCCAGAAACAAAGAATCTGCTCTTCTTTTATTTTTGATTTTTTTTAACAGTCCAGCCGATCACATAAGGCCTTTTAAGGGTTGTCAAAAAAAAAAAAAAAAAAACAACTCACCCTGCAAACGAAACAAAGAATAGAAAACAAAAATCCACAAAGATACATCAATGATATCTATTAATGTACTACATAGTAACAGCTCGACTATAGACAGGGATAAGACCTGGCCGTGGTGAGAGTGCCGGCTGTTTCACTTGATTGCAGTTAGCACTGTTTGACCCTGATCTGAAGGAACGAGCACACACACACACACACACACAACACATACACAGAGAGAAACACACGCGCACGCGCGTGATGTTAAAGCGCAGCTGACCACACAGAATTCTTCCAGGGCTGGTAATACCTTCGATGGCAGATAAAATGTTGTGTCTTGCCAACAGAGGAAAAACAAATTGGACATCAAACAATCAATACTGAGCTCGCGGGTTTGCTTGCTCGGAAAAATTGTGGTGCAGGCTCACTGAAATGCTTTTGGGAAGACAAACTGATTGTGTGAATGTTCATTGATTTTTTTTTTTTTCGTTTCATTTTTATTGTTAGCCTAGCCAGTGTTCTGGACTCACTAGGCAACCGGGAGCCAGTACTAAGTAGCAAGACGCGTCATCTTTTCACACTAAGTGAGCCAGCTGTCGTTTTCTGGGTCACTGCCCTCTCCTTCAGGGGGAAGAACAAGAGTACTTACTGCTGTCATAATTCTCTCGCCTTCCCTCTCGCCTCAAAGCTGGCGTTTATGGTCATAAAATGATACGGGACGGATGTTCACGTTTTGCTCCGCTTTTCAGAAATTGCGAGAGAGAGAGAGAGAGAGAGAGAGAGAGAGAGAGAGAGAGAGAGAGAGAGCATTAAAAACATGATTGTACATCGACCGTAGGCGCTTATGCAGTGTGGGATGGAGAGAGAGAGAGAGAGAGAGAGAGAGAGAGAGAGAGAGAGTTCTGAGCATTGAAAACATGATTGTACATCGACCATAGGCACTTCCGCAGTGTGGGGATGGACACAGAGAGAGAAAGAGGCAAGCAGACAGACAGACAAGTCTAAACATTGAAAATTGATTGTACACCAGCCGTGGGCCCTTATAAAAACAGTGTGGGAATGGACACAGACTGAGACAGACGCAGACAATGAGAGAGAGAGAGAGAGAGGGGGGGGGGGGGGGAGAAAGGGGGGGAGAAAAGAGAGAGAGAGAGAGAGAGAGAGAGAGAGAGAGAGAGAGAGAGAGAGAGAGAGAGATACAGACAGACAGAGACAAACTGAGACAGACCGAGAGGCAGACAGACAGAAAGTCTAAACACTGCAAAATTGACCGTACGTCAACTATAGGCCGTTACGCAAACAGTGTAGGGATGGAGAGACAGACAGACGCAGACAGACATAGAACACACACACACACACACACACACACACACACACACACACACACAGAGAGAGAGAGAGAGAGAGAGAGAAGGAGAGAGACAGACAAGCGGAGAGAGAGAGAGGAAGAGAGAGAGAGACAGACAGACAGACAGAGACAGACAGAGAGAGACAGAGAAACAGACAGTCAGGCAGACAGGTTGTGTAATAGTTTGGAGAAAGGTAAGGGGGGATGCGAGTGAGGAAAGGTACGATCAAACGATCAAGTGAGAGAGAGAGAGAGAGAGAGAGAGAGAGAGAGAGAGAGAGAGAGAGAGAGAGAGAGAGAGAGGCGCGCGCGCGCACACACACACACACACACACACTTTTATGTCACGCGCTTGCTTAGCGAACTTCTTTGGCACACACCAACGTGGAATCGAAACCAGCAAACAGTGACTCATACCCTGTGCTCTGATCATACGACTAAGTATGCAAAATGGGCACACACACACACACACACACACACACACACACACACACACACACACACACACACACACACACACACACGTGGCACACATGTAGACAAAGAGGCATACAGAACAACAAATAGAATTCTGTTAATAAAGTTCCTGACTCTGCCCTTACACTCCGAGTTAATACATGTAGCTTGTGGTAGGTATGGACAAGCTAGGAAATCCTTGCATCATCTATGGGTGCCCCAATGTCTCTGTAATTCACTGTCTGCCGACTCCTAGCCTCGCTTACAAATATCCTTTCAATTTCCTTTTTTTTTCTTTCACTGAAGCAAAAAAGCAAACAACAACAACAAAAACTGTCAAGCCACATGACTAAACAAAGATATGGGGTTTCACACAGAAAACCCTGTATGGTAACTAAACCAAGGCGCAATAAATCTCTAAACGCAAGACTTTTTGTTTCGATAGAAAAATAAAACAGTAAATCGTACCTTCCTTACAAACAAATACAATACATTAATAACACAGATAAAAGACCAGAGAGAGAGAGAGAGAGAGAGAGAGAGAGAGAGAGAGAGAGAGAGAGAGAGAGAGAGAGAGAGAATGTTGCTCATAACCCAGCCGACCTCGAAGAGCCATATCAGGGCTGTCACCGCGTTCAAGTCAACGGCAAGTCATTTCAGCAATAGAAGAAACAAAAAACAAAACAAAACAAAAAAAAAAAGCAGCCTCATCTACACAACCCTTTAAAGTACACCTTCCAAAATCACACCTGAAATTTCGTTAAAAATCTCTCTTCCATAAAATCTGAGATCAGAAGGAAATCATCGCTCAGAAACCTGAAGACCACGTCTGATGGGACATGTCTGAACCCGGTTTTCATGGAGTCTACTGAAAGTGTTTGTGTCTCACATCATAGCAAGTCCCAACACTCTAAAAGAATATGTTTCACTACATAAAAGACCAAAGATTGATCATAAACACCTTTCTGCGAAGAAATAAGCATTTTTCCCTTCTTTTTGTGAGGGCAGAGGGTGGTGGAGGGTGGGGGGGTGGGGGGGGGGGGGGGGGGGGGGGGGGGGGGGTTAGATATATAACGTAAGTTTGGTTTGATATTCTGAATAAGCACTATGACAAAAAAAAAAAAAACACACACACAAAAACAAACAAACAAACAAAAAAAACTTCCATACAAGCATCGCCGTCTGCTTCTGCTATTAAGACATGCTAGAAATATTCTTGATCCCGTGTGGAGGAGATTCAATAATCTTGCTCAATCGCAAGTTTTCTTCACAGTCTCACAGACTTCGTAACAAAATTGTTGGGACACAGCAGTCTTTTTCACGTGGTAAGAGTGCTCAAAACTTGGGAATTTCTAGAACCGTCGTCCTGCAATTGTTTGGTGTTCAAAAGCCTGGTGATCGTCTGCCAGATTCATAGCTTTGGTTTGAGTCATCAGCGTTCAGGGGACTCGCCATATTATATAGTATTTGCGCCTCTCTCTCTCTCTCTCTCTCTCTCTCTCTCTCTCTCTCTCTCTCTCTCTCTCACACACACACACACACACACACACACACACACACACACACGACGTCACACGACGTCGCTTCTTTTTCCGGGTGTCTGTTGTGAGGGAGTTTGTCTGCATAGATTCTGTGATTCATTTATTCATACCGTGTTCTCATCTTTCATGCCCCCCCCCCCCCCCCCCCCCCCCCCCCCCCCCCCCCCCCCCCCCCCCCTCGATAGCATCCATTATCCCGTGCCATTTATTCGGCGGCACCCTTTACAAACACATCCAGACTGTCACAACCTCAGCTCTGACAGTTCACAGACAGCAATCAGTAGCACGTCGCCATGAGACAACCCACCTGAGGAGGACAATGCATTAATAGGAGTCCCGTCGGTGTGTTCAGCGCTGTCCCGTTTAATCCAGACTATGCGGGCGGACACCACCCACTAACCCCGACTGACAACAATAATGTTTTGATCATGACTGAGGGCACCCCAAGAGGGCATGAAGAGCCACAGATTTGGAAACGGTTATTCCTGGAAAATGAGGTCAATGAAGACGATGACAATGAGTTCCATTTCGGCCTGCGGCAACAGGCTGTGATGTGCAAATCGTTTCATAATGTAAACTCGGAGTGTAAATGACGTGGCATGATCATGTTAGGCCTCGCTTGCCCGCCCTTTTACTTTTCCCGCAGTTTCGAGCTTCCCAGTGTTTTCTTTTGGTCATGACTGATCGGGCTGTGAACCCATCTTATTACGCTGTAAAAAGCAAATAAACTACGCTGTAAAAAGCAAATAGACTATCAAAACAAAAGAAATAAAAGCGGATGATTTTGTTAGCAATCCAAGCAAAGTTCGCGCTCTAGGCCCCAAATTCTACAGGGTTTTGATGGCGACCATTTGAAAATGATTTCTCAGTTCACGAACATTTTCCTAATCATTCCAATCATATATCAAAATTATTACAACAACCTACTTTAAACAAACTTTATTCACAAAACGCCGCAGTAAAAAAAAAAAAAAAAAAAAAAGAAGACTTTCAGCACAAGCCAAAGATTATTATAACGTACCGTTATCACATCGTACGAATATCTGACTGCTGTTGAAAATTAATTGGCGGAGATAATGAAATTACATGGAAGCTTAAGGAGCAGTAAAGAATGAAAATGAACATACCAGCAAACACTCGGTCAACGACGACTGAAAAAAAAAAAAAAAAGATGAAAATGAAAGACAAGTTTGCACTCGGTGTCATGAAAGACCATGCGTCTTCAAGACAACTAAAGCAACGCAAACGGATTACGCCAGCACAATCGCTCTTACCTTAGCTAAGATAACGTCTCGTCCACCGCCAAACCCAGGTCCGATCGCCAGGAAGACCAGCCAGCTGAAAATACCGAATGAATTTTAGGGCCTAGCCTATGTTGTACGCAGCAAAGAAAGACAGCTTACCAAAACGTTCCAGTTTTAAGTGACGAAAAAGGTGAGTAATGACGTAAAAAGCAATGTTTCATACGCAATAGACCGGTTCCAAAACACACACACACACACACACACCACACACACACACACACACACAGAGGGAGAAGGGAATTATAGCAGACGCCTAATTCTACAACACACACACACACACACACACACACAGGGAGAGAGTACTGCCTGAGAGTTCTGTTCCTCACAACTCGGTTCTGAACGGTGTAAGGAGAAATAGAACCTGGGCTTGACTGGGGAGGGGAAGAGGCGCCGATTCCTGTTTCCCCCCCCGGGTGCCCCTTTACCCTTCCCCGCCCGCCAGCCGACTTTTCGCCACGTAAAGGACCCCTAGGCCCGTGCAGACTCTCTTCCCCTACGCTTTTACTCGCTTCCAGTTTTCTAGACCCCTCCTGCCTGGCAAAAAAATGTCATCCACCGTACTGCAATGTTGGCCGAAAATGAAAATGACGTTGACAGGCCGTTGGAAGAGCACAACCGAACTGTTTCTGTAATATCGGTCGAAAATGCGAATAAGGCTGAACAGACCTTTGAAAGAGAACAACCATGCCCCCTCACCCCCACCCCCGCTCCTCGCGCCTGCTGCCCCCCTCCCCCCTCCTACTTCCTGCTCCTCCTCCCTTTACAACAAATTTGCTAAGGAAGAGAGTTCCATCTCCACCCCCACCTCACCCCATCCTTTTTCAAAGTTCCTTTTTTACATTTGGGAAAAGAGAGGTCCCAAGTCTTTTTTTAAAAAACCCTCCTCAAATGAAGAAAAAAGAAACACCCGAAGGTGCTGGGGAGGACGCAGAGAAGCACTGTCTTCACCCGCCTTTTGAGCAGTCCTGTACCACTCTTGGAGGCCTGCGCTGTGTGTTGACGATGGGTACAGGCACGCGCAGCACACTCCGTTGAGATATCAAGGGACATAACTGCTCCTGAACAGAGGTAAATCGGACTACAGGATGCAACTCATAACAGCCTTAAAATAGTATCACCATGGGTGTACCACCCCGCATTTCATGACTGCAGGAGCCCACCGGCAAAAGACACTACCCTCCAGCTGCGAGCACACCCCACAGACCCAACCACCCTGCCCACGGACAGATGAAAACAGTGCCACTCCAGACACAGCCAAGCTTTCGCCATACGGTCTTATGTGCCCTCCCAGAGAGAATCCAAAAGGTGTAGTCTTCCCCACTGTCAACAGGATTTTCCCTGAGAGAGAGTGCCATCTCCACCCCCACCTCACTCACCCCCCACCTCACCCCCTTTTTCAAAGTTCCTTTTTTACATTTGGGAGAGGAGGCCCTTAAAACCCTCCTCAAATGAAAAAATGATCCGGCCCTGGATCGTATATTTCAAATCCCCAAGTAAAGAGACCGTACTCCGACTGGGATAGAAAAGAGCTGTCCGGTTGTCATCCCCTCTGGAGAAAAATCGGATGGATGATTCCTGACTGAAGCATCAGTGACTTGAAATTCAGAATTATAGGATCCTCAAGGATCTGAGTAAAAACATTCGTAAATGTGTTTCTGCTCTCAAGGAAGCTGCTTAGAAATCCCAGGAATCGAATTAGTAGTGAGCAATATCATGCAGTCAAGAATCCTAAGTTGGCACGTAATCAAAGCTATAGAGTTCTGTGAACTCTGCACTGTACTGAACGTTCAGGGGGAAGAAACTTTAAGGAGAGCTTGACAGCAGAAGGTCTCTAGGGAAGAAACCCATCTCAGACAAGTGTTTCGGCACTGAACTCCTTACACTTTAAGGGGGTCAGGCCGCGACCAGGTCATGACTCCCAGATGCATTTCTAGCGCCATTTTTTTTTTTTTTTTTTTTTCTGGCGCTGACGGAATTCGAACCCGCAACTTTTTGGATGGGTAGACGTCCCCAAGGCGTTTTTCTTTTAGACCGATGTCTTTCACCTCACTGTTAACGGGACACCTGTTCTGAGTTGGGAAATTCAAGCCTCATCAAGTTCACTACTTTTCCTCCCTCAACCAGATCCAGCTGAAACTCTTATTGACTGCCTCTGCCATTGCCTTCAGGGTTCTGGTCCTCTTCTTACCTGAATCCCGAGCTGTTGAGGGATAATAGGCTGATGAACCTACAAATCCTCTTGCTCCAACTTTATGGCGAGAACCTGGGCCTGGAAGCCGGATTCCCTCAAGCCGCTCGCTTGGAATGGCATACTCCTCAGCCTTGTAGAGGTGCGCTTGTTCCATTCTGCTTTCATATAGCACAGTGAATTGGATCAGAATCATTTATTTGATCAACCCGAGTAGAGAACAATATCCGATTTCAAGCCGCTCCTCCTGATGATCCGGGCTGGTTCTCCCATTCTGGAAGGTCTGCTGTGCATTCTCAGACATCTGCTCCCACCCAGTAGGCTCCGCTTCCATGCTCTTGACATCACAGCTGTTCCAGACCATGATTTGTGGCCTTTTGCCGCGTAGGACTTTGTTGCTGGAGCTTTTGGTGGTGGAGAGCTTCCTCCAGCAGCACTAACCGCATGTGCCATCTCCTTGAGCGCTTGGTTTTGCCTCCATGTGTACCTTCCTTGGGATTGCGCTGCTGTGTACGAACTCAATACATGTTCCACTGTTTGTTTACCGTGACACAGTGGAAACGCAGGGTCATCTGATCTCCCCCATTTGACCAGCTTTAAATTCGAGGGCAGGAGGTCGTATACAGATCTGAGGATGAAGCTGACTTTAAGAGGTGCTATGTGCCATACATCATTCTCAGTTAGACTTTGGAGTGCCTTTTCCCCACATAGTCCACTGTCCTTGTCGGCCTTGTTGGACTGTCCACTGGATTATCTTGGCGTCCACTTCTCTCTTCGCTTCCTCTATTGCCATGTCTGTCTTTGTCTTCCCTTTTGCTTTTTTTACCGCCGTTTCAGTTCTGTTGATCCCAGACCCTGCCTGTTGGTCTGTGTGTGGCCTGTTATTTCCATGATCTTGAGCGTTTCCTTTGCCACGTCTACTGTCTCCCAAACTTTTCATTTTCTGCCAGTCCTCAGCTTTGGCAGGACTGGCCTCACATTTTGTTACGTGAACTCTGTATTAAAGCGAAAGCTTCTCTTCCTTTGTCAAAAATGGCATGTGACGCCCAACACACTCAAAGACAGCATCGATCTTAACAGACAGGGAACCAGCAAGCTGGCTTTGACAAGTTAGCAAAGGATAATTTTGTTGACAAGTTGAAGACCTCAGATATACAATATTCACATAATTGTGTAAAAGTTTGTGATACTGCATTCGGATATGAAAATTAAGAGTTTAAGTCAAACTAAATCCAGATTAATTACGTCTTTGATGTTTAAAATTCGTCTAAATGCTCTCAAAACAAAAATTTTGTAAAAAGATATTATTTGTGTTTGTGGGAGTCAAATCTCTACGAATCATCTGCTTCTGCACTGTCCTGCCATCAAAGCTCAAATGCTCAAAAATGGAGGCACTGCGCTCAAACATCGAAATCCTATAATATTACATAAAAAATAGTTAATGACCTTGATCTTCTTAAGCTGTTTTCAGAAACTTTGCATTCTAGTTCTCTTGGTATTTCTCTTTGATCGTTGTTGATAATGTTGAGATTATTTGTGTTTGTGTAGAATCTAAAACTTAAGAATGGCATTGATGTTACATTTACTCAAAAAACACTCAACACTTTAAAGAATTTCTCACATGCCTTTTTTTTTTTTTTTTTTTTTTTTTTTTTTTTTTGTCTAATGTCACTTGAGGGTGAAGAGACGTTAAATTAAAGAACAACAACTGGACGGAAATCTCGGGGCGTCTTGTACGAGATCTTAATAAAATTTCTCGAAAAGGAAGACGACTCCTCCGAACCCCCCCCCCCCCCCCCCCCCCCCCCCCCGTCAAAAAACAATAATCACCGATGCTATCGACCAACTCCTGGCCATCGATAGCACAGCCAGTATGTCGCGTGTAAATGGCCTTATCTTCTACTGATATTTTGCGGCAAAAAAATCATTTTAGAGATCTAGATCGACGGTAACATACTAGGCTCTCTTTGTGCTGATGCTTTTCCTGCAGAGATCTGTTCCTGCTAACATTTCGTATCAGAGATTCATTCAGCGGTGTGTGTGTGTGTGTGTGTGTGTGTGTTTCTCTCCCTCTTCATTGTGTTTTAGTAATTGTTTGCTTCTTTCCTGCCTCTCTTTCCTGCAAGATTTTGCCCTTCATGAAAATTCTGTCAGATGTGTGATTTTACAGAATTGTTGATCTTATTAAATACAAACGTGACATTGATAGAACAACTTCTGCATAGAAGTATATACCTGTGCTTGCGCTGCAGTCCTTGAATGTGGAAAGCCACAAGTTGCAAACAGATCCTGATTACTGTTCTATGTTTGAGTGTTGTTAGACGTCTAAGAAAGTGTTAACCGCAGTATCTATAAGATGTCATTTAGACTATTCAAAGATGTATTTCCATTACCCAAAAAATAACCGAAGACGCGCATTTTATACAGGGACGATATCTAAGATCAAGAAAATGTCAGCTGGTAATGCCTTGTTTGTATATAGATCAAGCAAAGGGTCCTAGAAATGATCATACTGATAGGATCAAAGATGTAGATTCTAAGCATTTTTTATGTCATCATCTCACGCGATCTCAATTCGCTAGCGTTTTGGGAATGAAATTGCCCCTGGATTACAAGCAATTGTTTTGATTGAATTTTTTTTTTCAAATTATTATTATTACACCGGGACAAAAGGTGCAAAACAAATTGCAAGACAAAGCACGACGCGTTTCGACTTCTTTAATCTTCTTCTGGCAAGATAAACGACATTCAGGACAATGACATCATAAATAGTATCAAAGTGCCCTTCGACATTTTAAAAAAGCTCAATCACCTGGAGAGCAACATCTGTGTAAAATGAGGTATTAAAATATAGAAGTAAAAATATCTCTACAAGCTTGTTTCAAGCTTTCACTCTCTTCAGGATGTTTTTTTGGGGGCGCGTTATCGGTGTTATATAGCGTGCGGGTCCTGATTTCATTTTTGTGCATGTGGGTCAATTACATTCATTGCACGTGCTGTCTGTGGTTCTCGGGTTGTTGCTTGCTGTGGTCTGTTCAGGGGGAATTCGCTGACAAAGATTTCCATTTATGCCTGCAGTTATTTACTATTTCTACTTTTGTATTCAAAGTTGCTAAATAGGGTTTATATAGTATTAACCATTTTTCTGTGGAACACAAGTTGCATTTCTTTTTTAATATTGTTGTTGTACGGTGTTGCTCTTTTTATGATTTTCCATGATATGCTGTAGTTTATTTTTTTTTATCTTTAAGTCTCCAAATGTATTTACTCAGTTCCGTTTGGTTTTTTGTATTTTCTTTGTTAAATGACTGTTTGTGGTTTGCGTATCTAGTTTTAAAGTGGTTTTCAGTAATCCCTATATATGTTCTTTTTCATTTTCTGATGTTACAGTAGCTTCGTATACAGTGTTATTTGTAAAGGCATTTGTTACTTAGGGGGCACTGTTCTTTTTTAGTGCAATTGGAAGATATCCTTTCATCACCCTTCTTTGCTGTATTGCTTTTCATTTTGTTGTATGAATCAATTATGTTTTTGAGGTTGGGCATACATGAGTATGATAGTTTGATGTGTTTTGTTGAATATTTTGAACAGTTTGTGTTCTTTTGAGAATGACGTTGTCAGTATTTTAAAGAATTCTTTTCCTACGTTTGTTTTTACTCTTACATCATATGGGGGTTTATACCATATGATCTTCCTTTTCCTGTTTTTTTTTTTTTTCTGTTCATGTTGTTGTTTGGGCTATATTGTAGTTTGTAATTGTAACCACTTTTTTGCAACCCTTCTTGGTATTCTGCTGCTGCATTATTGAATACTCTTTCGTTGCATGACAGGTTGGATAGTCTCTTCTTTATACCATTGGGTATGATTTTTTTTTTACTTCTTTTTATACCTCATTTTAAACGAATATATATATATATATATATATATATATATATATATATATATATATATATATATATATATATTTAACGATGGTTCTATCACCAGAATAGCAGGTGTCTCTACTCACACAGCCACCACAGTTGAACAATCTCTTCTATCACCTTAAGCAGCTATGCACCATATGTGGTCAGTTAGCAAAAAAAAAAAAATTAAATTAAAAAAATAAATAAATAAATAAAAAAAAAAAAAAAAAAAAAAAAAAAAAAAACACTAGTCCATAAAGTTCTCACCTTCCGATTTAGTAACATTAACAGACAAAACTGCAACAGCTGCTGAAAGATTAACTAAGTATGAAATGCTAAACTTTCAGTAAGATAAAGCTGAATGGGTGGATTTTCAAAACATTTTAGTGGCATTTGATGTTTCGGTGTTTTTTCTTCATGTGGTTGAAGCCATTCTAAACGCTGCAACCTGCTCTATTCCAACATGTAAATCAGTTTAAACAACAGAAACATAGCGAGAATCTGTGGTGGTCAAAAGATATACGAACAAGTTGTAGCCCAGAGGAAAAGGGACATTCAAAATACGATTCAGTTGTAAAATAAAGGAGCACTTACAGAATATGAAAAAGCAAAAGTTCCTTGTAACGAAATTATTGCACGGACCCAACACTGTTGGACTGATTTCTGTTACAAAGAAGCGTCTGAATCAAAGGATTTACATGATATGGACTAAGTAATCAAAGAGCTTACATATAAGTATGGACTAAATAAAACGAATGAAAAATGCTAAACGTTATCATTCTATCCAATAAAGGTACAGTTATCTATCCAGAAAAAAAAAATCAGAAAAGAAAAAATCCACTTTACAAAGTAAAAAAAAACAACAACAACAACAACAACAACAACTGAAGTTATTATGGAAACATTTAATATCAGAGCAGTTTATCAGAAAAATTTAAACGCTAACTGTCGAAACAGAAATGAATAGGAACTAAAAGTCACCTGTCTTGATCTCAAGCCTAATAGTATTCACCATCTTGAAGCTGCAATTCAATTAGAAGAATTTTCAATATCTTTATGGAATATTTTGCCTCAAACAAATCATCGACAGGTTTGAATAGCATTTTTTTTTTTTTTCTCAAAACATTGATTCATTTTGCCAATGAATTAGAAAAAAAAAATCATTTTGCCAAATCACTAATTCAAAAAAGAAAATGCTTGAGAGGTGGAGCTTTTCCTGCAATCTGGAAACAGTCGATTTTCGTTCCAGTTCCAGAACATGGCACATCACGGTCAGCAGCCTACAGCCTTACCTTGTCGTGCAGGAAAAATTATTGGGAAAAATCTTTAACAAGTTCACTTTGTTATCGTGAAACAAAAGCCTAACATCGTGCTTGCAAGTCACGCAGGGTTCAGAAAAAAAGAGTAAGAATGATGTCTTCGGTAGAACTTCAAAAATAGGTCAAATGGGGTGGGGGTAGAAAGGGGTTGATATTTGATTCAATGTTTTTGTGCTCGAAATGCGGACGTGCGCTATATCTGCGGCCTTTTGGCACAGGTTCCTAACGGTGGCGTGCAACCATGCTGCACATACTCTGCCAGCTAATCACTCCACAAGTGTTAGTCCATGAAAAAAAAAAAAAAAAAAAACAGGAAGAAGAAAAAACGAAGTCTGTGACGTCATTCAGCTCGCGTTACAATGTAAGGGAAAAGTATGCGTGACTCTGGCTATTCAAGATAAAAAAAAAAAAAGGATAATTAACGGCAGGACGGGAGCTCGGCTCTCTCTCTCTCTCTCTCTCTCTCTCTCTCTCTCACACACACACACACACACACACACACAGATGGGTCTCCTCTGACACAAGAAACCTCGCACATATGAAAGCAAAAATTCATCGTCCTTCGACTCACTTGTTATGGAGTCTATAGCAACACGCTGTCCATTTTCTAACAGATCACTAAACATCGCTTGAACTGATTGGCCTCTGCACTCAGTTCATTTCAAACGTTTCTACATGATCTATTTGGGTGTCAGCTGTAATCTTCCACGTCATCTTTCTTGGACACTGTATGAAATGGATCCATTTGTTTGACTTTTTCATTCTCTCTACCTGAGGCGGGAGCGCCGAATTTTCGCTGATTTCTATTTCAAAAGGATGATCTGAAAGAGCGTGTCAAAGCACGAAGCATGATCTGCATATCATAATGAATGTGATGAAGAATATGCGCGAAAGCAGAAGCTGAAAACAACGTATGTTACTTTTCTTGAAAAGGAAAGAGTATGCAGATGCAGGACAAACCGTTATAATTATCTCTAAGTTTTCTGTGATCAATATTCTGTCAGCTGCGACTGTCACATAAGCGTTAATGCAGAAAAGGGTTTTTTTTTTTTTTTTTTTTTGTTTGTTTTTTTTGTTTGTTTGTTTTGTTTTGTTTTTCACAGAACTTTACCATAATTTTGTTGTATACGGCATCAGAACCAACACCGTCAGCGATACCGTCTGGTAAGGCTCAGTCATGATCTAAAACAGTTTCAGTTCTTTTCTGGACGTGTTATTTTCTTCTCCTTCTCAATTTAGAGGGACATGATTGTTAGCCAAACCACCCAAACCGAGAAGGACAAAGTGTTGTTTTGTTTACCAACCGCCGTGGCGAAGTGGTTAGCGTCACGGACTCCCGACTGGGAGGTCGTGGTTTCTATTCCCATCAGAGCCATGTGAGCTTTTCCTGCCCCGACCGGCTCCTACCCAAAGTTGAGTTTACTACGGGCTCAGTTGGAAAGACTTGGACAACGCAGTCGAGTTTTATCCACTAAATGGATGCGTCTCTGAGAGTGTTGCTCAAAATTTTCTGACCCAACACTGCATGTATCAGTATCTCTCGGGCCTGGTACACCGGAATGAATTATGAAAGTAAGCGTAGAGTACGGCCCTGTCATGCAGTGTCAGACCAGAATGGATATCCGTAGCATCATCTTCATCATTCTCATTCTCATCGATCAGCATTAAAAAAAGGAGTCTCAGATTCTGTGGCCCTTCATGCTGTGCTCTCAAGGTTACTTGAGTTTTGATATCATCTCCACGTCTATGGTCTTGGTTGATTCTTCGAGGTCACCGGTATCGACGAATTCATGGGGGCTTTCGTTGGACGGACGTGGTGGCGCCCTCTAGAGAGAGATCTCACTCAGGCCAGCTAAGCAATTATTGTCGTTAGTACGGGGCTTAGTAGGTGGTATCCTGCGTATGCTGGGTCAGAACAGGCACCACTGAACACCAGCGAAGTGATTTGGCGGTAGCGCAGTGTCTCTCTCCGATGGGTTGCCACTTGACGACTTAACATTGACTACTCCCTGTGGACTGCCGGTGCGGGGGGCTGCAGCGGGCCGGGCGGGCTGTGCCTGTGGCTGTGGGCTGGAAATGAGCGGCGGCATGGGTGCAATGCCACTGAAGTGGCCCAAAAGATGGAACAGAAAAACAAACAAACTAACAAACAAAAAAGAAAGAAAAAAGCTTCGTTTTGTTCTATTTTTGTTTATGCCAGGCAGTCGTCGTTCCGACTTTCAATGTTATTTATTACAATTCACGAATGGACTGATAGCGCTAAGGGCTGTTTCACCCACCTGCACAAGGCTTCTCTTTGTTCATATGTGGACAGTACAGGTAAGATGTCAGAAATGTATATGGTGAGACCACAGAGTGTGTTTGTGTGTGTGTGTGTGTGTGTGTGTGTGTGTGTGTGTGTGTGTGTGTGTGTGTGTTGTTGTTGTTGTTGTTGTTTGTTGTATTGTTGTTGTTTGTCTATGTCTGGACAGGTACATAAAGATCGTACTCATGTTTCTTTTTGTGTGTGAAACTGGTTGCCCCTTTTCGTTCATGTTTTCCACGCAGCCAAAGTGAATGGAATGGGACCATTTGGGAAGCCCTGCTGCCGCATAGACAGGGTCCTAGCTGGGTTCTCAAGCCTGGGATTGGTATCAGGTGCAGGACTGGTTCTTCCTTTTTTCTTTCAAATAAAATGAGAGTAATGTCATCGGTAAAAGTTCAGA
>JADBJO010002259.1:178749-193749 GCA_016801955.1 Conus betulinus
TAACATTTAGTGTATGCACGACTTCTAACTCATTATGACTGCAGAGGAAATGAATGTCTTTTGGACTTTTACGGCCGTTGAACACAACGACTTTAGTGTCACTCTCACTGCAATCCAGTTTCCGTTGGTCATATTAGTGTTGAGAAGCGTCCCATGCTGTCTGCAGACTTTCCCTCAAGCCAGACAAGTCTGTATCATGGGCGTAAAGCAAAAAGAGTAATTCAAGAACTGAAATCCATACCAAAGGAACTTTTTGCACTATGTAAAGGAATGCACGCGCAGGCGCGCACACCCACACACACACCCCCACACCCACGCACGCACGCACGCACGCACGCACGCACGCACGCACGCACACACACACACACACACACACACACACATACACACACACATGCACGCACGCACACACACACAGCGCTGTCGTGCATGAAGTGATCACACAGAAATGATCGCAATATTCATTAATGAATTCCCTCTGAATGTGTGTGAGTTTGGTGGGTGGAAGAAGGGCGAAGTGGTTGGGGGGGGGGGGGGGGGGGGGGGGGGGGCGGGGGGGGGGGCACTAATCAACCGGCAATAAGTGAAAGTTGTCCCTAAATACATTTGACATACCACCTTCGTGTAATCGTTTACTTCTGGATTCAAAAACGTCAAATATTGGTATTGCCTGTCTCCACAGATTTACTTGTGGATGTCTAAATTTCAGTAGCTATGTATTCGCCATTACTTACTTACTTAATCCTCTTCATCCCGCAATCCGAGACATAAGGCGCCAACAAGCTCCCTCCAGCCCTCTCTGTCCTGGGCAAGCCAGCTCTCAGTTCATTCCAGGTCTTGCCTGCCTCTCTCATCTCCTCCTCCACTGTCCTCCTCCAGGTGCCGAGTGGTCTGCCTCGCTTCCTCTTCCCGGTGGTGCCCATCTCAGCGCAGTGTGAGGGAGTCTGGTCTGCCCATCCGAAGGATGTGTCCCAGCCACCTCCACCGCCGCTGCTTCACCTCGGCCACAATGTTGTTTATGCTGGTGCGCCTTGACACTTCCCTGTTGGTGACACGCTGCTGCCACTGAGTTTCAGGATTCGGCGAAGACACCTTCCTTCGAAGCCTCTGAGCCTGCTCTCAATCTTCTTGTTGGTTCTCCATGTCTCTGAGGCGTATAGAAGTACTGAGCGTACGTTGGACCTGTAGATCTTCAACTTGGTTTTGGTTTCCAGGACAGCTGACTTCCAGATGTTTTTCAACCCGCTGAATGCCCGAGCTGCGAGTCCTATCCTGGTTGAGATCTCCTGCTCGATGTTGCTATCGGCCGAGATGTAGCTGCCGAGGTACTTGAAGTGTTCCACCTCCTCTAGAGCTGAGCCTCGCACACTGGTCTTCTCTCTGCGCTCTTCGTCTTCACCTTCATGATCTTGGTCTTGTTGGGGTGAATCTTGAGTCCCACACTGCTGGCTATTAGGTCCACTCTTGATGTTTTTTCCTGGATGTCTTTCTGGGCGTGCGACAGCAGTGCAATGTCGTCGGCGAAGTCGCAGTCTTCAAGCCTGGCTGTCAGTCCCCATACAAGCCCTCTCGCCCTATCGCTGGTGGCCTTCCTCATCACCCAGTCAATGACGACAAGGAAAATTGTCGGCGAGATCACGCAGCCTTGCCTGACCCCGGTCCGGACGTGGAACCACTCGCTCTGCTGTCCATCATGTCGCACACAGCACTGGTTGTCTGCGTACATGTCCTGTAAGATGTTGATGACTTTAAGAGGAAACCCGTAGGCTTCCAAGATCTTCCACAGCGAAGGATGATGAATGCTATCGAAAGCCTTTTGGAAATCAATATAGTTGATGTACAGTGATGAATTCCATTCGATGGACTGTTCCACAATTGTTCGTAAGACAAAGATCTGGTCTGTGCAACTTCTCCCGCTTCTGAACCCTGCCTGTTCTTCTCGTAGGGTTCTCTCAATGGCTTGCCTCATGCGCTGTAGAAGGACACGGCAGAAGATCTTCCCTGGGACGGAGAGCAAGTTGATTCCCCGCCAGTTGCCGCATTCAGAGAGGTCGCCCTTCTTGGGGAGCTTCACTATGATGCCTTTCTTCCATGTGTCTGGGAACTTTCTCCTCTTCCCAAACCTTGTTGAATAGTTTCACTAAAGCCTTTGCGCTCGTTTTTTTGGGGTCTGCCTTCAGCATGTCTGCCGTGATTCTGTCTTCACCTGGTGTGCCTGTTGCCCTTTGTCTGCCTGATAGCCTCCACAATTTCCTGTTGGGTAATGCGTCCACGTCTCATCTCTAAGTTGAAAACCAGGTCTTCGATGGTGGCTTCCTCATCTGGGTCCGGTCTATTTAATATCTCTCTAAAATGTTCTGCCCATCTGTTGAGTTGGTCTTCGTCTTTTGTCAAAACTTTCCCGGTTTTGTCCTTCACTACTGTGGTTTTGCTGGTGAATCCGCCTGTTAGGGCCTTGGTAATTTTATAGACGGTCCTGGAGTCTCCTTTCTCTGCTGCAGCTTGGGCCTCTGCTGCTAAGTTGTCTGCAAACTGTCGCTTGTCTCTCCTTGTGCTCTTCTCACTTCTTTGTTTTTCTCTTTGTACGTTTCGGCGGATGTTTGTCTCTCATCTTCTGTTCCAGTGAGCGTGTGCCGAGTTTTGCGATCTTTCTCTCCTCTATGAGTTGCCATGTGGTGTCTGATATCCATTCCTTCCTCTCTCTTCTTCTGTAGCCCAGCACGGCCTTGCTGGTGTCTATGAAAGCTTTCTGTACATTGTCGCACAGAGCGTTGATGTCATCTGCTGGTGTGCTGTCCAGGACTTGGAATCTATTGGAAAGTTCAATGGTAAACTGGCTTTCACGCCTCACTGGTCAGTTTCCTCGAGTCAAAGAGTTGTTCACTTTTCTTTTTTGGTGTTCTCTTGAGCTTCAGCTGGAGTCTGCATAGCACAAGATGGTGATCACTGCTAGCGTCAGCTCCTCGAATGGCTCTCACGTCCTTCATGGAGCTCCTCCACTTCTGGTTGATGGCAATGTGGTCTATCTGGTTACTGGTTCTTCCATCTGGTGATACCCATGTCAGCTTGTGGATGGTTTTGTGTTGGAAGATGGTACCACCTATCACCAGACCATTTTCAAGACACGCATCTGCAAAACGCTGTGTCCATTGTCATTTCTGTCTCCCACTCCCTCTTGTCCCATGCAAGTCTCATACCCGGTGTTCTCCGCTCCGACTTTCGCATTGAAGTCTCCCATAAGAAGTAGGATGTCATGCTGTGGTGTCTTGTCTATCTGTTCCTGTAGAATGTTGTAGAACAGGTCTTTTTCCTCCTCCGTGGCTTGCTCTGTCGGTGCGTAACACTGTATGATGGTGGTCTTGGTATACTTGGAGAAGAATCTGGCTGTGATGATTCTTGAGTTGACTGGCTCCCATCCCATCAAGCTCTTCCTGGCCTCCTTATCCATGATGATACCTACTCCCTCTTGATGTTGCCCGTCGGTGCGACCAGAATAACATACTGTCTCTCCTGAGCCAAGGGTCATGATGCCTGAGTCCGTCCACCTCATCTCACTGATTCCTAGGATGTTCAGTCTATACTTCTTCATCTCTTTCACCGTCTGTGCAGTCTTTCCAGCTTCATACAGCGTTCGCACATTCCAGGCTCCCACTCTCACCTCTTGTTTGGGATTCGCTAAGGACATTGTCGGAGCAGAAGCTTCCTTTCGGCTTTCACTCCTACTCGTCATACAATGCATTGCTGCATCTGCCCTGAGCTCGTCCCCCGAGCTTTGATTGGATCTTGTTGGCGTTTCTGTAGCAAAGCTTTTTTTACGTGGCGGGTTGCTAGCCCAACGCACAACCTTCCCCATTTCTCATTCTGGACTTAGGACCAGACAACGGCTGGGTTATGTATTCGCCATAGGCTGGATTTATTATTCAATCTTTTTTGTGTGTGTGTGTAAATATGATGTACGAGAAACTTCTGAAGGCAGTACAATCCATCTGAGCGTCATGAGGCGGCGTGGACTAAATACTTCTGTAAAAAGCACAGTCACAAGTGCTTTCCTTCATTCCATCAAATCAGGATTCCGATCTCATTTTGCCACGACGTCGCCCCTGTGAACGAAAATGGGTCCATACGACTTGAACGTACGCCTCTGTAAGTGTTATATGTGGGTTAAAGTGACAAAACAGTGAGGAGAAACAAACAAAGACCCCAAAACATGAAGAAGACAAGCGAGCGGATACCGACCTGAGGTCTACGCTGCATTCTTATCATAATCAGATGTACAGAATTAACTTTCCGAACTGTTCGCTGCATCGTCATGGCCACCAGGAACCATGCTGACGTCATGCTCGTTACGTACACGCAGTACGTGTTCAGTCGACAAATGACGTCATGCTGAACTCGGATGTCCATGTCGAAGATGAACTGAAGGCAACGCCGCAGGAGTCCGGAATACAGCACCAAGGTGTCGGACACCGCCAGGGCGGACATGTAGACGATGATGGAACCCAGGACAGTCGTCTTGGGCCAGGTGTAGAGGACCACCAGACTCATCACATTGCCCACCGTGCCCAGCATCAGGATCAGGGGGCCACACACCATCCAGACGGTCTGTGCTGCCCGATACAACGGGTCGGCTTCCAGGGCCTGATTGTCTACAGGCGGCCTCGCAGTTCCACTGATGGTTATGTTCGCGTCCAGAACTGATGTGCTGGCGACACCAAGGAAATCCACTGTGTTCATCCCATGTGGGAAGCGGCCGTCTGCATTCAGTGTCATCTCCATCCTAGTTAATAAGACAGAAAAGTTTTCCATAGCTTGACGATTTCCATGCAACGACGACAACAACAATGAGGACGACGACGACGACGATGACGGCGATAATGATAGTGATGATGATGATGATGATGACGACGATAATAATTATTATAATCATGATGATGATGACAATAATATGATGATAATGATCCTTATTACAGTATGATATGACTTTAGGCTAATGTTGCTAGTTTCATCCACCACACTCACAGTTCTTATGCACAATTTAGTTTCGTCGTCAGCACGGTGACAGTCTCAGCATTGACAGTTCATTCGAAGTCTTCAGGGCCATCGGCCATGGTGCGATCCCCTGCTGCACATGCCGTGTTGGGGGAGCTTTAACTTTCACAACACAATCCACATGATGCCTACGACCTGTCGGGGAGAATGGGTCGTGAGTGGGCCGTAAACGTTTATACCTGATTTCGACCAAAATGTTACATTGTTCTTACAGCTGAATCCAAATTCGTCATTTGTCTTTAATTAGTCGTACTGATCTTGTCTGTTCCACCTTGTACCCAGCAATATTTGTGACGAGTCACAACCGATGTAAAAAAAACAACAACAAACAAACAAACAAAAAAAAACACTTCATACACTAAGAAATGGTGACAATTTGTTCCGCAATAAATATGAATATGACTTGTCAGAACAAAAAAGTCGTCATGCGTGAGATTTTGCGCTTTGGTGACATTTGTCCACAACGTCGAAGCACGATGTCACCCGTGGCGATATTTTGTACAGCAGGTGACATAATTTTTTTTTATTGCATCGGTACAAAATGTAACCGGGTGACATTTTGCGCTGCAATCGCCTCCCATCACTGCAGAGATGTGAGGAGAAGGGAGAGAGTGGAAGCTTCAGAGAGAGAGAGAGAGAGAGAGAGAGAGAGAGAGAGAGAGAGAGAGAGAGAGAGAGAGAGAGATTGCATTTATTGCACATCGGCCGTTTGCCGCAAGACGAACCTGCGTTTTGATCTGGAATATGTTAACACAGTCCCACGGCAGAACTGGACAGCTCTAGTTCACCTTGGCATGACTGATACGACAGCAACTCTGGAATAAGGTAGGGGGTGAAAATGATAACTAACAAGAAGAAAGGCAGCTTATGCCCCTATAATGAATCCAATCCATAAGATACCTGTAGGTAAACTAAAGCGGCTTGAGGCACCCATTCACCTGTCACGTACGGAAACTGGAGGCACGCAGAAACAATGAAACTTCCATTAAGAACACACACACACACACACACACACACACACACACACACACACACACACACACACACACACGCACGCACACACACGCACACGCTCTCTCGCTCTCTCTCTCTCTCTCTCTCACACACACACACACACACACACACACACACACACACACACATCTGATTTCCGAGCATGCCCCCGTGTACTCCGTGTTGACATATGCAAGCATCACCAATACCTGAGGAAGTCCATGGGAATTAATGTCTATTCCAGATTGACCGATGCCTTTTGATCTCGAATTCTGTGACATAACACACACATCAGAATAAAGACCAGTCCAGGTAACCTTGATATATAACTGATATGACAGGTCTCATGCAATAATGTGGGAAGACATAAAGAATCACTAAGAAGTAAAGGGAGAAACTTTTGTTCCCATGGTGAAACAACATGCCTCGTTTCTACATCTGTGTTGGGCAAATGGGTATCGCACGTTACAGTAGTTTGGAGTTCTGGGCATCTACTTGTTTCACCTTGGGAGTTTAAAAGTCGCCTTATTTTTAATATCAAAGACCATTCTAATCTGCTTTAATGAAGAGTCCATGATCTCTCTTCAAATATAAAATGAAATCTCTACTGAAAAAGATAAATCCCTGAAATTAGTTTTCCGAAACACGACAACTGCCTGTCAATAGGTAGAGTTACCCTCCTTGGTCTGTGCTATGAAAAATATAAATTTCGGATTATTTCAATGTTAATTGCATGTTTGTAGATTCTCAATGTTTGGCTTTCGACACTTCAGACTTCTGACATGGTTACACACAATTTGGACACGGTTTGTTTTATTTCTTAGTGACGAATTATGAACAGATGAGGGAATGGGAAAGAAACCATTCAGTAATTCAATGCAATATTGTATGATTTAGAGATGTCCTCAAATCATTTATTGATATTCTACCCTTCTACAGAAGCGCGGATGCTTCCATATTTCGCTTTTGTCGTGAGAATAATAGTGTCCATTCTAATGAGAACTGGTTCGCTGAATTTTTCGGCCCAGTTTGTGTCCATAGCAAACAAAGAGAGAGAGAGAGAGAGAGAGAGAGAGAGAGAGAGAGAGAGAGAGAGAGAGAGAGAGAGAGAGAGAGAGAGAGAGAGAGAGAGAGAGAGAATTGTGTACTACGTATAAAGTGGAAATCGGCCACACTGGTGGTATGACAGCATGTACTGTGAACGAGCACTAAACAAGTGTTTAAATCGGAAAAGCAGCCTAAGTGAGAGCATCTGAAGTTTTACATGACAACACTCGCTTGCACTGCGTCCTGAAGGGCTTGCCTATCAACAGTACAGGTAGAAGTTAATGGCAGAGTTGGTGTACCACAGCAGCTGGGTTACCGTCATGACCAATTCCCACCGGGCCTGGGCATACACATCACTGACGACATCGGTGTGATATGTCTGTATGAGAATGACAGTTACTGTAGGCAATGTCAGACACAGAAAAGTCACCGACAAGCAGATCAGCTTGACTGTCAGAGCTGATGCTGCTTTGGCGCGTCTCTTGTTCGACACACTGTTGGAACCTGGCTCATACGTCGTGTGCTCTCTCAGACGACGCGAGGACTGAAGCAAGGTGAAGGCCAGCCTCGTGTTGATCAGAAGAAGAAGAAGAGACGGCAGAGCCGAGGTCATGGTCATGTCTATCCAGGGAAAGACCATCACAGCGTAATATCCCTAATTCGTCACCGCTAGTGACGTCACAGATCATGGCAGATGTTTCAGGGTCTGGGTGTAGAGACACAGCCACCAAAAAGTGGGCGTTGAGAACAAGCAGGATGACGACGATGAGCATCACGATGAGCTGAAATGAGACAGGAGGCTTTCATAGCATAACAAATACTGTACGGCATTTGATATCGGGATTTCTGACATTATGATAACGGAGTAACCACTGCCCTTGAACCTCCGTTTTGAGGAACCCAGATTCGTACCCCGACAGCTTGTAGTGGTTGAATCTTAGGCCTATTTCAATCCCCCAGCTAACAGACATACACTTACGTAACTACCAATGGTTGGCTCAGTGGTAGTGCTCTACGCTCGTTACCAGATAAATAGAATTCCACTGGCATCCAACACTTGGATGAATGATTATTTTCACTGCCCTCCATAACGTACTTTAGTTCTGACGGTGTCAGTGGTTTGACTAATCCCCTACCCCTGGGTGATACAGATAATGTCGCTTATAGCCCCGCCAACCACAAGGGGCCATATAAGGGCCATCACCTCATACAATCAAATATCAAAATGGATTTAAAACACATACACACACACGCCATGTACCACCACCCCACAAACCCCCACCCCCGCCCCCACCACCACCACACCATACACACAGAACTCAGTAAAACAATTTTCTTAAACAGACAGGAATTTCATTAAAATCTTTCATCCGTAAAATTTGAGATTGGGGGGAAAAAAAGATCTCTTTAAGAAATTCAAAAATCACATCAGGTAGGGCATTTCCGAACATGATTTGTTGAAATTTGTTGTAGTGTGTGCTTATATCTGACATCATATAAGTCTCAACACTCTATGGGAACGTTTGGTTGTGATTGGTATATCACATGGAATGAGCCATGGGAATTCTTCACCTTTTAAAAGATAAGAGTGGTCTGTGTGCAAACGCCTTACGACTGCTTCTTTCTTATGCCACCCGTGTGAAAAAAAAATCTCTTTCAGGTTTAGACGGATTTCGAAGAGTTTGTTATCCACCTTCGAGTTCCATTCTTCTTGCCAGAGGCCTTTGACATTAATCTGAGCTGTGAAGGACAGAAAATGTGATCAACTCTTTACTCGTTGCATTCTTGGCAAGTTGATTAATCGCCTCATTGCCTCAAATGCCGACATGACCGGTCATCCAAGCAGAAACAATACTGTATCCATCAGATTTCAGAAAGGTGTACATTTTAAACAATTTCAGCTAAGGGTGCTTGAGGTTACAGCCGGCAATGGCTTCCAAAGCAGAAAGGGAGTTCGACAGAATGAGGAAGTTTTAATATTGTGATTTGAGACCATTTGAAAAACCAGGACCGAAGCTGTCAGCTCCGTGGCGTAGATGGAGCTATCAGTGGGTATGTGTTTAGAACGTTTCTGAGAAACAACTGTTGCACAAAAAGCAGCAGAGGCAATTGCCATCCTCGGTAAATATTCTATGGAAGGATGGAAATTTAAAAACTAGAACGAATCACACACTATTCAAGGTCTATGCTCTTCCTCTTTGATCAGTTCTGTTAGGTCATTTCCTGCAAAAGTATATCCATCAGCTTTATTGAAATTGAGATGTCCTGGGAAAGTGCATGCTTCTATAATTGCGCGTTTGATGACAATTGGGAAATGGTCACTTCAATGTAGATCGTCGTAAGCACACCATTCATATTTCAGGACTAGTGAGGAATCACATATTGACAATGTCTACACACAAAAGTGATCTATTGAAGAATGGAGGTGTGTTGGAGACTGACCATTCAGACCACGCTGATTCAGTTCTGAAAAGACATATTCAAGGAGACCTCCGGATCATGCATTCACACTATCCCAAAGAGAATTGTGCCCTTTAAAATCACCCAACAGAAAAACGGCCATAGATGTTCCTCAATCAGGTAGACCAATTCTTGTTGACCGACAGGTACAGATGGAGATAAATGTAAAGAACACACTGCTACCGTTTAATGCAAAATAATTCTGGCAGCTAAAGCTTGAAGAGAGGTATTTAGATCAATAAGGCTGAACAAAAGAGATTTGTGGATCAGTAACGAGACTTCTTCCATTACTGTATCTGCAGTGGGTTGCGCTGGTTTTGAGAATGTTAAAACAAGAAAGTCTGAAAGATCTTTGACTGTGAATATGCATCTCCTCGACGGCATCTCCACATGCTTCAGATGTCGAGATCTGAATGATGAGCCGGATATTCCACTGGAATAAGGTGTTATCCACACTGATGTGACAGCGGTAGTCATTTCAGTCCATCACCGCATCTTCATCTGGAACGTGTAGCAGTGAAATGAAATTGAAACACTTACCACTGCTTTTTCATAAGGACTCCAGTCTAGCCAGCAGGCTGAGACCCAGTGGGAGAGGGCAGAGACTTGTGGGCCATCTCCACCATCTTGACTTTTCCTCTGGTGTTGATTAGACTGCAGAGGATCGAGGGTGGGAGCTGTCCCGCAACGCCCAGCAGCAGAGGGCTTGGACTGCTGGCCAGTCAGGGACGTGATGGTCTTAACACCTCCGCCCCAACACCTCCGCCATAACTAGTTTAGTGGCAGGTTTAACACCTCCGTCCGAGGGCTGTATTTTTACTGTGTAGAAACTAAGAGAGAGGGGAATGACATCTTTGTGTAACAACAAACATATACTGTCAGAACCTTCTTGACAGCTGCAGAATAGGACGTACTGAAAACTTTCTGACTACCAATGACCAGTTTACTCGCTTTGAAAGGGAATTGTCTTTTCAAGTTTCGCTTTTTGAATTGACTTTTCCGGTTGCCACTGCAGGCAGTCATATGATGAAGAGGAGTAGATGCTACTGCGGTTTGAGCAAAGGGCTGGTCCCTGGCAAGGTCCCTCATAGATTGCTTTGCAGCACTGACCACACCCAGTACATCTGTCATGAACGAGGCTGACTTTCTGACAGTGAAAGCACCTCATCAGGAATTGGACATAGAGATCTGCCATGACACTGACGCAGCCAACTCTCATTGTTTGTGGTAATGATGGTGCACAAAATGGCAACAACGGCGTGTTGTTGGGACTCAGTCCAACTCCTTGCAAATGATCACTCGGTTTTCTTTGGTGACGTATAGTGGCCATAATTAGCGCTTGATCTCTGCCTCTGAAACGCCTTTAACATCAAGATACCAACGACCCCTTTGGGCGAGCTCTGCTGTTTGTGTGAAGACAATCCTGATCCACCTATTGACCAGCTTTGTAGCGCTTGGAACCGTTCTGACGGGCGTTTTGACTGAGCATTCGATGAGGAAAGAGCCGTTTGGAGGACTTCTGTGAATCACATGCAAACACCCCAGAACCGTTTTGGACTGCAAAAGGACTTAGAGCAGATAAAGGTTTTACTTCTTCGTTCCACTCCGCCAGTAACTATGACGTCCAAACCTGTCTGTTCCTTGTTCTGCTATCTGAAACGTTGTCGAGTCCTGGGACGTTCTGCATTTGTCCTGTTCTTTTCGTTTCTTTAGGCAGTAGAGGGGCGATGGTGGCAGGCGTATGGGGGAGAGGGAGAAGAAGCCATCTTGTATAGTTTTGGTGATTATCCCTCTGTTACCCATCCACCATAGAGTCCAACTAAGGGATGAGGGCTAAGAGACTTATGGTCTTGACCCTTTCCAGGGCATCGAGAGGAATACACGAATACAAAAGCCCACCAACCCTGTCCCCCCTAATCATGCTCAGCTCGCGATGACAGAGAGCCGACCACTGCAGGGATTACCTTGGTCACCCAAGCAAAGGTGGCTGATTGATACACATAGGCCTGGCGTGTACCGTCAAGGAGAGGTCCAAGCCAAAGAGATGAGTTGTGAGCATTTGCCCTCTCAATCACTAGGATCTCATTCCCCTCTATCACAGGTCGCACAGCTCGGCAAACGTGCCGGGTCTTAAGAAGACGACAGAGAAAAGAAGACTGTGGAAAAGAAGATTTGAAGGGAAGAAGAATATTGCATATATCCATCAAGAAAAGCGGAAGATACAAGGTAAAGGTGGTTTGCATTTTGTCAGGGCTCCCACACTTAGCCTGTCTCATGTGGGAGACCCTACCAAGGGCATCAACTCCAACCACATTGTGCTTTGGCCAGTCGGCGACTTGGCTGTACAGACCTAGAAGCGTTTTCAAACACTAGCCTTCAATTCAAGTATTGATGGCCCAGTCAGCAAAGCTTAAGGGAATCACTGGACCATGGAATCCTTCTGACCACGGCATGAAGCAAACCTTGGAAGGTCCCCTACACCCAACTCCCCTGGGAGGATCAATCCCGTCTGCCACATCATCTTTGGTGGCAGTGGAGGATAAAACCAAATGTAACTTCACTTGTGCCTGAACCCTCATCGCACCAACACACGCGCATTTATGCACGTTCCCACAACTGCGTTTATGAGATTGTGAGTTATAGAAACACAAATGTAGTAATAAATGCTAATGACGATAGAATCATCAGCAAAACGTCCACCATTCCACATGGAAGAAAAAAAAGGCAGACACATGGTGCGAGACACTTAAAAAAAAAAAAAACTTTGCTCCTACTCTTGCACATTTTTGGCTACCCATTCTTGATATGAATATAAACACATACAAACACAAAGAAAAAAATGGACGTTTGGATGTTCAAATCTATGGTCAACCACTTAAAGTAAATGAAATGTTGTTTCCTTTCATAGCTAAACCGAACACCTCAGTGCTCACCTCGAACACATTTTGCTCATTTGGCTGTAAACTTGACAAAGACTTCCTCCCACATCTCCCACGAAGGAAAATGTGTCAACAGCTCTATTCATACGTGCACACACACACGCGCGCGTGCGCGCGCGCGCGCACGCACACACACACACACACACACACACACACACACACACACACACACACACGCAGAGCATGCATTAAAGTCATCAACAAACACAAAGATGATGGTAGTATTCAACATGAAATAAATTGGTGGTGGATTCATATTGAATGTGTTTGATGTGGGTGAAAGGGAAAGCAGGGGAGGGCTGATCATTAAAAATAACATATTTTGTAAGCAACAAGAAAGAATTTAGTCAGTTTTTCCTGACCCTTACAGTCAACCGACATTCATTCGAAATCTCCCCCCCCCCCCCCCCCCCAAATAATGTCATTCCACCTTTGTATGATCAACGCTCATTTCTGGATTTAGGAACAAACTATTGGTATTCGCTGACTCTCAAGATTTGATCTGCAGATGTCAATAGTTTCAGTGGCGTTTCTTCACCAAATGATGGATGCACTATCCAGTTAAAACTGTACATAAATGTTGGCACAGGGAAAGTTCTGAACGCTATAAAATCAGTCTGCAATTCATGAGACATTGTATACTACAGCTATCCTTATAGAGTGCAGTACATACGATTTCCTCTTTTGCACCGTGAGAGAATTTGGTTTTGTGTTTTGCCCTTTTGTCTGTCTCTCCTGTGTAGGTAGTGTTGGTATACCTCCATTCATCTTTTGAGTCTGTAATTGCAAAGTATTGAGTTTAGGCAAGAATCAAGGTAGAGGTAATGAACAAGGATCAAGACATGAAGAAGACAATAAGCCAATACCTGAGCTTTACGCTGCGTTCCCAGCACACTCAGCCGTTGAGGACAAACTCGCAACATCGCTCGCTGCATCGTCATGGCCACCAAAAACCACGCTGACGTCATAGCCGTGAAATAAACGAAGAACACGTCCAGTCGACACATGACGTCATGCTGAAGTCGGATATCCACGTCAAAGATGTACTGAAGGGCAACGCCGCAGAAGGCCGGAATACAGCAGCATGGTGTCTGACACCGCCAGGGTGGACATGTAGACGATGACGGAAGTCAGGACAGTGGTCTTGGGCAAGGTGTAGAGGACCACCAGACACATCACATTGCCCACCGTGCCCAGCAGCAGAATCAGGGGGCCACACACCTTCCACACGGTCACTGCTGTCTGATACAGCGCCTGGGATTCCAGGGTGGGCGTTGGAAGCCAGGTACAATTCCCTCAATGTCATGGAGCAGGGTTGACGCGTTTGCACTGGTGGCGTTAAGGAGTTTCGTGGTATTTACGAAAATGAAATCATTCTGATCGCCTTTTAAGTGACATAGCTGAGCTCCAGTCATGTTTGGATTCCTAGTTTGTAGGGCAGTGAAACGATCTCTCATTGTCTGAGGGTATTTTATGATTTTGTTCCCAACTTGTGATTTCACCTCCAATGGTAAATTAAATCACTGTGAATGACCTAAGATGAAACGACTTCAAATCGAGATGCTGAAAAGTCTGCCATATCCATCAAGTTGTCACTGATAATATTTGGACATAGTTGAATCCACACACTGTTTTGGTAAAAAAAAAAAAAAAAAAAGTCTATGGAACTCATTTTCATGCATTGCACCAATGACACAAAGACTGGGAAGAATAATCAATGACAAACAAGACTGAACATCACCATTTTGTTGCGAGAAAAAAAAAAATGGACGACCTCAACAGCTGAACATTCTTTCTCCAAACAGGTCCCAGGTATCTCACGTTGTAGGTCTGTACTAGCGACTAGTTACGAAAGAAAAACATCTTAGCTTTGTTGGAACAGTATAAGAGAAAAAAAAACGTTGTTTCGTGACACTCCACAGTCTGCTAACTGAACTGACAAACAACGCTGCTTGTGGTGACTATTTTCACCCCTGACCCTTGCCGCCAGCTGTGTCATCCCCTGCACATTTGCATGCCATCAGTTTTGGTTTTTCCGGTCTTTGGATTGATTGATGAAACGTGAAAAACAACTGGTGTCAAATGCCGGGCGGGTGAGGGGGGGGGGGGGGGGGGAATCTAAATCTCAAAACCTATTCCCGCCATAGTGTGAATCAATGATATTCAGCGAGAGAGGTGAGGATGGACACGCATGGGCAGCCATTCGCCAGATCACCCCTCTCAGGTCTTGCCTGTATGGTCGAAGTAGAAGAGCCGTTCATACGTCTCTCAATCAACTCTGCTCCCTCCCCAACTTTGCTTCCTCTCCCTTCCATCATCTCTTCCTGCCCCTACACCGCTCCCCTCCCCTCCCTACACCCCCACCCCCTACCGCATCCTTTTCTCTCTTTCTCTCTCTCAGTCACAAGTATGTGAAATTATTGATTACATTAGTTGCACGTGTGGAATGGAGTGTGGGGTTCAGGGGGAGAGTGTACAGGTTGGGGTAAGGGGCGGGAGGCTTTCCCACTCT
>JADBJO010002259.1:203749-216249 GCA_016801955.1 Conus betulinus
ATCAATAGTGTTCTTACTATTTTATGATTTTACTACCGGTAGGAGTAGTAGTAGTAGTAATTGTAGTAGTAGTAGTAATAGTAGTAGTAGTAGTAGCAGAAGTGGTGGTGGTGGTAGTGGTAATGGTAGTTGTAGTAGTAGTAGTAGCAGTAGTAGTAGTAGTAGTAGTGGTGGTGGTGGTGGGTGGGTGGTGGTAGTGGTAGTTGTAGTAGTGGTATCAGCAGTAGTAGTGGCAGTAGTGGCGGCAGTAGAAGTATTTTTTTCTTTTATGACATTCAGTCACAATAAAAGCAGTCTTTTTCCCCCGTTTTATCATCATCATCATCATCATTGTTTTAACTCGTGTTGTCTCCCTCCCCTTCAGCTTCGGTTTCATCCCTTAGTCTTTTGCACCCAGTTTGACGAGGGAAGTGACTGTCGGTTGGTCCTTCGTTTTCGTTGTCTTGAATGTTATTTCTCCTGCCTGATGAAGACCAAGCAGGGTTGAAACGTGTTGTGTTTGTTTTATAATTTGTTCAGTCTCTCGTTTGGAGGCTCAGTAATTCTGCCTTCGCTCTTGTTTCAATTTCCGCCTACAGTCACCTCGCATAGAAATGATCAATAACATTTAGTGCATGCACGACTTCTAACTCATTATGACTGCAGAGGAAATGAATGTCTTTTGGACTTTTACGGGCGTTGAACACAACGACTTTAGTGTCACTCTCACTGCAATCCAGTTTCCGTTGGTCATATTAGTGTTGAGAAGCGTCCCATGCTTTCTGCAAACTTTCTCTTAAGTCAGACAAGTCTGTACCGTCGGCGTAAAGCAAAACGAGTGATTCAAGAACTGAAATCCATACCAAAGGAGCTTTCTGCACTATGTAAAGGAGTGCGCGCACACACACACACACACACACACGCACACACACACACACACACACACACATACACGCACTCACGCACGCACGCATGCACGCACGCACGCACGCACGCACACACACACACACACACACACACACACACACACACACACACACACATGCACGAACGCAAACACACACACAGCGCTGTCGTGCATGAAGTGATCACACAGAAATGATCACAATATTCATTAATGAATTCCCTCTGAATGTGTGTGAGTTTGGAGGTGGAAAGAAAGGGCGAAGAGGTTGGGGGAAGGGGGGGGGGGGGGGGGGGGGGGGGGGGGGGGGGGGGGGTGAACACTGAAAGTACACACACTTTCCAGCAAAAAGGGAAAAAATAACGAACTGATAATTTTTTTTTTAATCTCAGCTCTGACCCGCACTAATCAACCGGCAATAAGTGAACATTGTCCCTAAATACATTTGACATACCACCTTCATGTAATTGTTTACTTCTGAATTCAAAAGCGTCAACTATTGGTATTGCCTGTCTCTACAGATTTACTTGTGGATGTCTAAATTTCAGTAGCTATGTATTCGCCATAGGTTGGATGTATTATTCAATCATTCTTTTTTATTTTGCGTAAATATGATGTACGAGAAACTTCTGAAGGCAGTACAATCCATCTGAGAAACATGAGGCAGTGTGGACTAAAATACTTGTGTAAAAAGTACAGTCACAGGTGCTTTCCTTCATTCCATCAAATCAGGATTCCGATTTCATTTTGCCATGACGTCGCCCCCTGTGAAGGAAAATGGGTCCATACGACTTGAACATACGCCTCTGTAAGTGTCATATTGTGGGTCAAAGTGATAAAACAGTGTGGAGAAACAAAGACCCAAAACATGAAGAAGACAAGCGAGCGGATACCAACCTGAGGTCTACGCTGCATTCTCATCAAATTCAGCTGTTCAGAATAAACTTTCCGAACTCTTCGCTGCATCGTCATGGCCACCAGGAACCATGCTGACGTCATGCCCGTTACGTACACGCAGTACGTGTTCAGTCGACAAATGACGTCATGCTGAACTCGGATGTCCACGTCGAAAATGAACTGAAGGCAACGCCCGCAGGAGTCCGAATACAGCAGCAAGGTGTCTGACACCGCCAGGGCGGACATGTAGACGATGATGGAGCCCAGGACAGTGGTCTTGGGCCAGGTGTAGAGGACCACCAGACTCATCACATTGCCCACCGTGCCCAGCAGCAGGATCAGGGGGCCGCACACTTCCAGGCGATCACCGCTGTCTGATACAGCGGGTCGGCTTCCAGGGCCTGACTGTCTATAGGCGGCCTCGCAGTTCCATTAATGGTTGTGTTCACGTCCAGAACTGATGTGGCGGTGACACCAAAGAAATCCACTGTGTTCATCCCATGTGGGAAGCGGCCGTCTGCATTCAAGGTCGTCTCCATCCTGGTTAAGAAGACAGAAAAGTCTTCCATAGCTCGACGATTTTTTCCATGCAACAACAACAACAATGAGGACGACGACGACGACGACGATGACGGCTATAATGACAGTGATGATGAAGATGATGATGATGATGATAATGACGACGATAATAATTATCATAATCATGACGATGATGATGACAATAATGATGATAATGATCATTATTACAGTATGATATGACTTTAGGCTAATGTTGCTAGTTTCATCCACCACACTCACAGTCCTTATGCACAATTTAGTTTCGTCGTCAGCACGGTGACAGTCTCAGCATTGACAGTTCATTCGAAGTCTTCAGGGCCATCGGCCATGGTGCGATCCCCTGCTGCACACGCCGTGTTGAGGGAGCTTTAACTTTCACAACACAATCCACATGATGCCTACGACCTACTGGGAAGAATGGGCCGTGAGTGGGCCGTAAACGTTTATAATTGATTTCGACCAAAATGTTACATTGTTCTTGCAGCTGAATCCAAATTCGTCATTTGTCTTTAATTAGTCGTACTGATCTTATCTATTCCACCTTGTACCCAGCAATATATGTGACGAGTCACAACCAATGAAAAAAAAAATTCCTACACTAAGAAATGGCGACAATTTGTTCCGCAATAAACATGAATATGACTTGTCAGAAAAAAAAAGTCATCTTGCGTGAGATTTTGCGCTTTGGTGACATTTGTCCACAACGTCGAAGCACGATGTCATCCTTGGCGATATTTTGTACAGCAGGTGACATAATTTTTTTTTTTTTTTGCATCGGCACAAAATGTAACCGGGCGACATTTTGCGCTGCAATCGCCCTCCCATCAATGCAAAGATATGAGAAGGGGGGAGAGAGTGGAAGCTTCAGAGAGAGAGAGAGAGAGAGAGAGAGAGAGAGAGAGAGAGAGAGAGAGAGAGAGAGAGAGAGAGAGAGAGAGAGAGAAATTATTGCACATCAGCCATTTGCCGCAAGACGAACCTGCGTTTTGATCTGGAATATGTTACAGTCCCACAGCAGAACTGGACGGCTCTAATTCACCTTGGCATGACTGATACGACAGGAACTCTGGAATAAGGTAGGGGGTGAAAATGATAACTAACAAGAAGAAAGGCAGCTTATGCTCCCATAATGAATCCATGAGATACCTGTAGGTAAAAGAATGCGGCTTGAGGCACCCATTCACCTGTCACGTACGGAAACTGGAGGCACGCAGAAACAATGGAACTTCCACACGCGCACACACACACACACACACACACACACACACACACACACACACACACACACACACACACACACACACACACACACACACACACACACACACACACACACATCTGATTTCCGTGCATGCCCGTGTACTCGGAGTTGACACATGCAAGCATCACCAATACCTGAGGAATGTCATGGGAATTAACGTCCATTCCAGATTGACCGATGCCTTTTGATCTTGAATTCTGTGACATAACACACACATCAGAATAAAGATCAGTCCAGGTAACCTTGATATATAACTGATATGACAGGTCTCATGCAATAATGTGGGAAGACATAAACAGTCACTTACAAGTAAAGGGAGAAACTTTTGTTCCCATAGTGAAACAACATGCCTCGTTTCTACGTCTGTGTGTTTCTACGTTACAGTAGTTTGGAGTTCTGGGCATCTACTTGTTTCACCTTGGGAGTTTAAAAGTCGCCTTTATTTTTAATATCAAAAGACCATTCTATTCTGCTTTAATGAAGAGTCCATGAGCTCTCTTCAAATACAAAATGAAATCTCTACTGAAAAGATAAATCCCTGAAATTAGTTTTCCGAAACACGACAACTGCCTGTCAATAGGTAGAGTTACCCTCCTTGGTCTGTGCTATGAAAATATAAAATTTTGAATTATTTAATGTTGGTGGTATGCGTGTAGATTCTCAATGTTTGGCTTTCGACACTTCAAACTTCTGACATGGTAACACACAATTTGCACACGAATCGTTTTATTTCTTAGCGACGAACTATGAATAGATGAGGGAATGGGAAAGAGCCCATTTAGTAATTCAATGCAATGTTGTATGATTTAGAGATGTCCTCAAATTATTTATTGATATTCTACCCGTTCTACAGAAGCACGGATGCTTCCATATTTCGCTTTTGTCGTGAGAATAATAGTGTCCTATTCTAAGGAGAACTGGTTCGCTCAATTTTGGGGTCCAGTTTGTGTGCATAGCAAAAGAGAGAGAGAGAGAGAGAGAGAGAGAGAGAGAGAGAGAGAGAGAGAGAGAGAGAGAGAGAGAGAGAGAGAATTGTGTACTACGTATAAAGTGGAAATCGTGCATGTAGTGTGAACGAGCCACTAAACAAGTGTTTAGATCGGTAAAGCAGCCTAAGTGAGAGCATCTCAAGTTTTACATGACAACACTCCCTTGCACTGCGTTCTGAAGGGCTTGCCTATCAAGCAGTACAGGTAGAAGTTAACGGCAGAGTTGGTGTACCACAGCAGCTGGGTTACCGTCATGACCAGTTCCCACCGGGCCTGGGCATACACATCACTGACGACATCGGTGTGATATGTCTGTATGAGAATGACAGTTACTGTAGGCAATGTCAGACACAGAAAAGTCACCGACAAGCAGATCAGCTTGACTGTCAGAGCTGATGCTGCTTTGGCGCGTCTTTTGTTCGACACACTGTTGGAACCTGGCTCATACATCGTGTGCTCTCTCAGACGACGCGAGGACTGAAGCAAGGTGAAGGCCACCCTCGTGTTGATCAGAAGAAGAAGAAGAGACGGCAGAGCCGAGGTCATGGTCATGTCTATCCAGGGAAAGACCATCACAGCGTAATATCCTAATTTCGTCACCGCTAGTGACGTCACAGATCATGGCAGATGTTTCAGGGTCTGGGTGTAGAGACACATCCACCAAAAAGTGGGGCGTTGAGAACAAGCAGGATGACGACGATGAGCATCACGATGAGCTGAAATGAGACAGGAGGCTTTCATAGCATAACAAATACTGTACGGCATTTGATATCGGGATTTCTGACATTATGATAACGGAGTAACCACTGCCCTTGAACCTCCCGTTTTGAGGAACCCAGATTCGTACCCTGACAGCTTGTAGTGGTTGAATGTTAGGCCTATTTCAACCCCCCAAGCTAACAGACATACACTTACGTAACTACCAATGGTTGGCTCAGTGGTAGTGCTCTACGCTCGTTACCAGATAAATAGAATTCCACTGGCATCCAACACTTGGATGAATGATTATTTTCACTGCCCTCCATAACGTACTTTAGTTCTGATGGTGTCAGTGGTTTGACTAATCCCCTACCCCTGGGTGATACAGATAATGTCGCTTATAGCCCCGCCAACCACAAGGGGCCATATAAGGGCCATCACCTCATTACAATCAAATATCAAAATGGATTTAAACACATACACACACACACGCCATGTACCACCACCCAACCTGCCCCCCCACCCCCACCCCACCACCACCACCCATACACACAGAACTCAGTAAAACAATTTTCTTAAACAGACAGGAATTTCATTAAAATCTTTCATCCGTAAAATTTGAGATTGGGGGAAAAACTGATCTCTTTAAGAAATTAAAAATCACATCAGGTAGGGCATCTCCCAACAAGATTTATTATGAAATCTGTTGTAGTGTGCTTATATCTGACATCATATAAGTCTCAACACTCTATGGGAACGTTTGGTTGTGACTGGTATATTATATGGAATGAACCATGGAAATTCTTCACCTTTTAAAAGATAAGAGTGGCCTGTGTGCAAACGCCTTACGACTGCTTCTTCCTTATGGCCACCCATGTGAAAAGAAAATCTCTTTCAGGTTTAGACGGATTTCGAAGAGTTTATTATTAACCTTCGAGTTCCATTCCTCTTGCCAGAGGCTTCTTTGACATAAACCTGAGCTGTGAAGGATAGAGAATGTGATCAACTCTTTACTCGTTGCATTCTTGGCAAGTTGATCATTTGCCTCATTGCCTCAAATGCCAACATGACTGGTCATCCAAGCAAAAACAACACAGTATCCATCAGATTTCAGAAGGTGTAAATTTTTAACAATTTCAGCTATGGGTGCTTGAGGTTACAGCCGGCAATGGCTTCCAAAGCAGAAAGGGAGTTCGACAGAATGAGGAAGTCTTTATATTGTGATTTGAGGCCATTTGAAAAGCCAGGACCAAAGCTGTCAGCTCCGTGGTGTAGACGGAGCTGTCAGTGGGTATATGGTTAGAACGTTTCTGAGAAACAACTGTTGCAAAAAAAGCAGCAGAGGCAATCCCCTTCAGATTTGGTGCCATCAGTAATATATTCTGTGGAAGGTGATCGGTAAATATTCTATGGAAGGATGGAAATTAAAAACTAGAACGAATCACACACTATTCAAGGTCTATGCTCTTCCTCTTTGATCAGTTCTGTTAGGTCATTTCCGGCAAAAGTATATCCATCAGCTTTATTGAAATTGAGATGTCCTGGGAAAGTGCATGCTTCTATAATTGCGCGTTTGATGACAATTGGGAAATGGTCACTTCAATGTAGATCGTCGTAAGCACACCATTCATATTCCAGGACTAGTGAGGAATCACATATTGACAATGTCTACACAGGAAAGTGATCTATTGAAGAATGGAGATGTGTTGGAGACTGACCATTCAGACCACGCTGATTCAGTTCTGAAAAGACATATTCAAGGAGACCTCCGGATCATGCATTCACACTATCCCAAAGAGAACTGTGCCCTTTAAAATCACCCAACAAAAACGGCCATAGATGTTCCTCAATCAGGTAGACCAATTCTTGTCGACCGACAGGTACAGATGGAGAGAAATGTAAAGAACACACTGCTACCGTTTAATGCAAAATAATTCTGGCAGCTAAAGCTTGAAGAGAGGTATTTAGATCAATAAGGCTGAACAAAAGAGATTTGTGGATCAGTAACGAGACTTCTTCCATTACTGTATCTGCAGTGGGTTGCGCTGGTTTTGAGAATGTTAAAACAAGAAAGTCTGAAAGATCTTTGACTGTGAATATGCATCTCCTCGACGGCAATCTCCACATGCTTCAGATGTCGAGATCTGAATGATGAGCCGGATATTCCACTGGAATAAGGTGTTTATCCACAGTGATGTGACAGCGGTAGACATTTCAGTCCATCACCGCATCCTCATCTGGAACGTGTAGCAGTGAAATAAGATTAAAACACTTACCACTGCTTTTTCATAAGGTCTCCAGTCTAGCCAGCAGGCTGAGACCCAGTGGGAGAGGGCACAGACTTGTGGGCCATCTCCACCATCTTGACTTTTCCTCTGGTGTTGGATTAGACTGCAGAGGATCGAGGGTGGGCGCTGTCCCGCAACGCCCAGCAGCAGAGGGCTTGGACTGCTGGCCAGTCAGGGACGTGATGGTCTTAACACCTCCGCCCCAACACCTCCGCCATAACTAGTTTAGTGGCAGGTTTAACACCTCCGTCCGAGGCTGTATTTTTACTGTGTAGAAACTAAGAGAGCGGGAATGACATCTTTGTGTAACAACAAACATATACTGTTAGAACCTTCTTGACAGCTGCAGAATAGGACATACTGAAAACTTTCTGACTACCAATGACCAGTTTACTCGCTTTGAAAGGGAATTGTCTTTTCAAGTTTCGCTTTTTGAATTGACTTTTCCGGTTGCCACTGCAGGCAGTCATATGATGAAGAGGAGTAAATGCTACTGGTTTGAGCAAAGGGCTGGTCCCTGGCAAGATTGCTTTGCAGCACTGACCACAAACCACACACCCAGTACATCTGTCGTGAACAAGTTTGACTTTCTGACAGTATAGCACCTCATCAGGAATTGGACATAGAGATCTGCCATGACACTGACGCAGCCAACTCTCATTGTTTGTGGTAATGATGGTGCACAAAATGGCAACAAGGGCGTGTTTGTTGGGACTCAGTCCAACTCCCTTGCAAATGATCACTCGGTTTTCTTTGGTGACGTATAGTGGCCATAATTAGCGCTTGATCTCTGCCTCTGAAACGCCTTTAACATCAAAATACCAACGACCCCTTTGGGCGAGCTCTGCTGTTTGTGTGAAGACAATCCTGATCAACCTATTGACCAGCTTTGTAGCGCTTCGGAACCGTTCTGACGGGCGTTTTGACTGAGCATTCGATGAGGAAAGAGCCGTTTGGAGGACTTCTGTGAATCACATGCAAACACCCCAGAACCGTTTTGGACTGCAAAAGGACTTAGAGCAGATAAAGGTTTTACTTCTTCGTTCCCTCCGCCAGTAACTATGATGTCCAAACCTGTCTGTTCCTTGTTCTGCTAACTGAAACGTTGTCGAGTCCTGGGACGTTCTGCATTTGTCCTGTTCTTTTCGTTTCTTTAGGCAGTAGAGGGGCGATGGTGGCAGGCGTATGGGGGTGAGGGAGAAGAAGCCATCTTGTATAGTTTTGGTGATTATCCCTCTGTTACCCATCCACCATAGAGTCCAACTAAGGGATGAGGGCTAAGAGACTTATGGTCTTGACCCTTTCCAGGCATCGAGAGGAATACACGAATACAAAAGCCAACCAACCCTGTCCCCCCTAATCATGCTCAGCTCGCGATGACAGAGAGCCCACCACTGCAGGGATTACCTTGGTCGCCCAAGCAAAGGTGGCTGATTGATACACATAGGCCTGGCGTGTACCGTCAAGGAGAGGTCCAAGCCAAAGAGATGAGTTGTGAGCATTTGCCCTCTCAATCACTAGGATCTCATTCCCCTCTATCACAGGTCGCACAGCACGGCAAACGTGCCGGGTCTTAAGAAGACGACAGAGAAAAGAAGACTGTGGAAAAGAAGATTTGAAGGGAAGAAGAATATTGCATATATCCATCAAGAAAAGCGGAAGATACAAGGTAAAGGTGGTTTGCATTTTGTCAGGGCTCCCACACTTAGCCTGTCTCATGTGGGAGACCCTACCAGGGCATCAACTCCAACCACATTGTGCTTTGGCCAGTTGGCGACTTGGCTGTACAGACCTAGAAGCGTTTCAAACACTAGCCTTCAATTCAAGTATTGATGGCCCAGTCAGCAAAGCTTAAGGGATCACTGGACCATGGAATCCTTCTGACCATGGCATGAAGCAAACCTTGGAAGGTCCCCTACACCCAACTCCCCTGGGAGGATCAATCCCGTCTGCCACATCATCTTTGGTGGCAGTGGAGGATAAAGCCAAATGTAACTTCACTTGTGCCTGAACCCTCATCGCACCCAACACACGCGCATTTATGCACGTTCCCACAACTGCGTTTATGAGATTGTGAGTTATAGAAACACAAATGTAGTAATAAATGCTAATGACGATAGAATCATCAGCAAAACGTCCACCATTCCACATGAGAAGAAAAGAGGCAGACACATGGTGCGAGACTTTAAAAAAAAAAAACTTTGCTCCTACTCTTGCACATTTTTGGCTACCCATTCTTGATATAATATAAACACATACAAACACAAAGAAAAAAAATGCACGTTTGGATGTTCAAATCTATGGTCAACCACTTAAAGTAAATGAAATGTTGTTTCCTTTCATAGCTAACCGAACACCTCAGTGCTCACCTCGAACACATTTTGCTCATTTGGCTGTAAACTTGACAAAGACTTCCTCCCACATCTCCCACGAAGGAAAATGTGTCAACAGCTCTATTCATACATGCACACACACGCGCGCGCGCGCGCGCGCGCACACGCACACACACACACACACACACACACACACACACACACACACATGCAGAGCATGCATTAAGTCATCAACAAACACAAAGATGATGGTAGTATTCAACATGAAATAAATTGGTGGTGGATTCATATTGAATGTGTTTGATGTGGGTGAAAGGGAAAGCAGGGGAGGGCTGATCATTAAAAATAACATACTTTGTAAGCAACATGAAAGAATTTAGTCAGTTTTTCCTGACCCTTACAGTCACCGACATTCATTCGAAATCTCCCCCCCCCCCCCCCCCCCCCCCCCAAATAATGTCATTCCACCTTTGTATGATCAACGCTCATTTCTGGATTTAGGAACAAACTATTGGTATTCGCTGACTCTCAAGATTTGATCTGCAGATGTCAATAGTTTCAGTGGCGTTTCTTCACCAAATGATGGATGCGCTATCCAGTTAAAACTGTACATAAATGTTGGCACAGGGAAAGTTCTGAACGCTATAAAATCAGTCTGCAATTCATGAGACATTGTATACTACAGCTATCCTTATAGAGTGCAGTACATACGATTTCCTCTTTTGCACCATGAGAGAATTTGGTTTTGTTTTGCCCTTTTGTCTGTCTCTCCTGTAGGTAGGTGTTGGTATACCTCCATTCATCTTTTGAGGCTGTAATTGCAAAGTATTGAGTTTAGGCAAGAATCAAGGTAGAGGTAATGAACAGGATCAAGACATGAAGAAGACAATAAGCCAATACCTGAGCTTTACGCTGCGTTCCCAGCACACTCAGCCGTTGAGGACAAACTCCCAACATCGCTCGCTGCATCGTCATGGCCACCAAAAACCACGCTGACGTCATAGCCGTGAAATAAACGAAGAACACGTCCAGTCGACACATGACGTCATGCTGAAGTCGGATATCCACGTCAAAGATGTACTGAAGGCAACGCCGCAGAAGGCCGGAATACAGCAGCATGGTGTCTGACACCGCCAGGGTGGACATGTAGACGATGACGGAAGTCAGGACAGTGGTCTTGGGCAAGGTGTAGAGGACCACCAGATACATCACATTGCCCACCGTGCCCAGCAGCAGGATCAGGGGCCACACACCTTCCACACGGTCACTGCTGTCTGATACAGCACCTGGGATTCCAGGGTGGGCGTTGGAAGCCAGGTACAATTTCCCTCAATGTCATGGAGCAGGGTTGACGCGTTTGCACTGGTGGCGTTAAGGAGTTTCGTGGTATTTACGAAAATGAAATCATTCTGATCGCCTTTTAAGTGACATAGCTGAGCTCCAGTCATGTTTGGATTCCTAGTTTGTAGGGCAGTGAAACGATCTCTCATTGTCTAAGGGTATTTTATGATTTTGGTTCCCAACTTGTGATTTCACCCCCATGGTAAATTAAATCACTGTGAATGACCTAAGATGAAACGACTTCAAATCGAGATGCTGAAAAGTCTGCCATATCCATCAAGTTGTCACTGATAATATTTGGACATAGTTGAATCCACACACTGTTTTTGGTAAAAAAAAAAGTCTATGGAACTCATTTTCATGCATTGCACCAATGACACAAAGACTGGGAAGAATAATCAATGACACAACAAGACTGAACATCACCATTTTGTTGCGAGAAAAAAAAAATGGACGACCTCAACAGCTGAACACATTTCTTTCTCCAAACAGGTCCCAGGTATCTCACGTTGTAGGTCTGTACTAGCGACTAGTTACGAAAGAAAAACATCTTAGCTTTGTTGGAACAGTATAAGAGAAAAAAAACGTTGTTTTCGTGACACTCCACAGTCTGCTAACTGAACTGACAAACAACGCTGCTTGTGTGACTATTTTCACCCCTGACCCTTGCCGCCAGCTGTGTCATCCCCTGCACATTTGCATGCCATCAGTTTTGGGTTTCCGGTCTTTGGATTGATTGATGAAATGTGAGAAACAACTGGTGTCAAATGCCGGGCGGGTGAGGGGGGGGGGGGGGGGGGAATCTAAATCTCAAACCTATTCCTGCCATAGTGTGAATCAATGATATTCAGCGAGAGAGGTGAGGATGGACACGCATGGGCAGCCATTCGCCAGATCACCCCTCTCAGGTCTTGCCTGTATGGTCGAAGTAGAAGAGCCGTTCATACGTCTCTCAATCAACTCTGCTCCCTCCCCCAACTTTGCTTCCTCTCCCTTCCATCATCTCTTCCTGCCCCTACACCGCTCCCCTCCCCTCCCTACCCCCACCCCCTACCGCATCCTTTCTCTCTCTTTTCTCTCTCTCAGTCACAGTATGTGAAATTATTGATTACATTAGTTGCACGTGTGGAATGGAGTGTGGGGTTGAGGGGGAGAGTGTACAGGTTGGGGTAAGGGATGGGAGGCTTTCCCACTCTCTATTCTTTCTTAATAAACTCAGAGTAAAGACCGTGCACATATTGTGCATCTTAA
>JADBJO010002259.1:226249-231249 GCA_016801955.1 Conus betulinus
GCCGTTGAACACAACGACTTTAGTGTCACTCTCACTGCAATCCAGTTTCCGTTGGTCATATTAGCGTTAAGAATCGTCCCATGCTGTCTGCAGACTTCACCCAAGCCAGACAACAAGTCTGTATCATCGGCGTAAATCAAAATGAGTCATTCAAGAACTGAAATCCAAACCAAGGGAACTTTCTGCACTATGTAAAGGAGTGCGCCCGCAGGCACACACACACACACACACACACACACACACACACACACACACACACACACACAGCGCTTTCGTGCATGAAGTGATCACACAGAAATGATCACAATATTCATTAATGAATTCCCTCTGAATGTGTGTGGGTTTGGTGGGTGGAAGAAGGGCGAAGAGGTGGGAGGGGGGGGCGGGGTGAACTCTGAAAACACATACTTCACAGCAAAAGCGGAAAAACCGAACTGATCAGCTATCTCAACTCTGACCCGCACTAATCAACCGGCAATAAGTGAACATTGTCCCTAAATACAGTTGACATACCACCTTCATGTAATCGTTTACTTCGGAATTCAAAAACGTCAACTATTGGTATTGCCTGTCTCTACAGATTTACTTGTGGGTGTCTAATTTTCAGTAGCTGTGTATTCGCCATACGCTGGAGATTTACGTGTGGGCGTCTAAATTTCAGTAGCTGTGTATTCGCCATACGCTGGAGATTTACTTGTGGGATCTAAATTTCAGTAGCTGTGTATACGCCATACGCTGGATGTATTATTCAATCAAACTTTGTATATATTTGCATAAATATGATGTTCGAGAAACTTATGAAGGCTGTGTACAATCCATCTGAGCGTCATGAGGCGGTGTGGACTAAAATACTTCTGTAAAAAGCACAGTCACAGGTGCTTTCCTTCATTCCATCAAATCAGGATTCCGATTTCATTTTGCCATGACGCCGCCCCCTGTGAACGAAAATGGATCCATACGACTTGAACGTACGCTTCTGTAAGTGTTATATTGTGGGTCAAAGTGATAAAACAGTGTGGAGAAACAAAGACCCAAAACATGAAGAAGACAAGCGAGCGGATACCGACCTGAGGTCTACGCTGCATACCCAGCACACTCAGCTGTTCAGGATTCACTTTCCAAACTGTTCGCTGTACCATCATGGCCACCAGGAACCATGCTGACGTCATGCCCGATACATACACGCAGTACGCGTTCAGTCAACAAATGACGTCATGCTGAAGTCGGATATCCACGTCGAAGATGAACTGAAGGCAACGCCGCAGGAGTCCGGAATACAGCAGCTAGGTGTCTGACACCGCCAGGGCGGACATGTAGACGATGACGGAGCCCAGGACAGTGGTCTTGGGCAAGGTGTAGAGGACCACCAGACTCATCACATTGCCCACCGTGCCCAGCAGCAGGATCAGGGGGGCCACACACCTTCCACACGGTCACTGCTGCCCGATACAGCGGGTCGGCTTCCAGGGCCTGACTGTCTACAGGCGCCTCGCAGTTCCACTGATGGTTATGTTCACGTCCAGAACTGATCCGGTGGTGACACCAAGAAATCCACTGTGTTCATCCCATGTGGGAAGCGGCCGTCTGCATTCAAGGTCATCTCCATCCTAGTTAAGAAAGACAGAAAAGTCTTCCATAGATTGACGATTTCCATGCAACGACGACAACAACAATGAGGACGACGACGACGACGTCGATGGCGATAATGACAGTGATGATAATGATAATGATAATGATGACGACGACGACGCCTATAATGATAACTATAATCATGACGACTATGACAATAATGATGATGATTACAGTATGATATGACTTTAGGCTAATGTTGCTAGTTTCATCCACCACACTCACAGTCCTTATGCACAATTTAGTTTCGTCGTCAGCACGGTGACAGTCTCAGCATTGACAGTTCATTCGAAGTCTTCAGGGCCATCGGCCATGGTGCGATCCCCTGCTGCACACGCCGTGTTGGGGGAGCTTCAACTTTCACAACACAATCCACATGATGCCTACGACCTGTCGGGGAGAATGGGCCGTGAGTGGGCCGTAAACGTTTATACCTGATTTCGACAAAACTGTCACACTGTTTTTGCAACTGAATCCAAATCATCATTGATCTCTAATTAGTCGTACTGATCTTGTACCCAACAATATATGTAACGAGTCACAACCGGTGAAAAAAAAAAATCATACACTACAAAATGGCGACAATTTGTTCCGAAATAAACAGAAATATGGCCTGTCAGAAAAAAAAAGTCACCCTGCGTGAGATTTTGCACTTTGATGACATTTGTCCATAAGGTCGAAGCACGATGTCACCCGTGGCGACATTTTGTACAGCAGGTGACATATTGCATCGGTACAAAATGTAAATGGGTGACATTTTGCGCTGCAGCCGCCTCCCATCAATGCAGAGAGCCAAGGACTGTGAGGAGAAGGGGAGTGAGTGGGAGCCGCAAGAGAGAGAGAGAGAGAGAGAGAGAGAGAGAGAGAGAGAGAGAGAGAGAATTTATTGCACATCAGCCATTTGCCGCAAGACGAACGTGCGTTTTTGATCTGGAATATTGTTACACAGTCCCACAGCAGAACTGGACAGCACTAGTTCACCTTGAACGATACGACAGCAACTCTGGAATAAAGGTAGGGGGTGAAAATGATAACTAGCAAGAAGAAAGGCAGCTTATGCCCCTATAATGAATCCAATCCATGAGAGACACACACACACACACACACACACACACACACACACACGCACGCACACACAAGCACGCACGCACAAACACACACACACGCAGGCACCTTGTACTTCTGAGCATGCCCGTGTACTCCGAGTTGACACATGCAAGCATCACCAATACCTGAGGAAGTCCATGGGAAATGACGTCCATTCCAGACTGACGGATGCCTTTTGATCCTGAACTCTGTGACATGACGCACACATCAGAATAAACACCAATCCACGTAACCTTGACATATAACTGATATGACAGGTCTCATGCAATAATGTGGGAAGACATAAATAGTCACTGACAAGTAAGGGAGACATTTTTGTTCCAATGGTGAAACAACATGCCTCGTTTCTATGTCTGTGTTGGCAAATGGGTATCGCACGTTACAGTAGTTTGGAGTTCTGGGCATCTACTTGTTTCACCTTGGGAGTTTAAAATCGCCTTCATTTCTACTGTCAAAGACCATACTATTCTGGTTTAATGAACGACCATAATCTCTCTTCAAATACAAAATGAAATCGTTACTGAAAAAGATAAATCCCTGAAATTAATTTTCCGAAACAGGACAACTGGCTGTCAATAGGTAGAAGTTACCCTCCTTGGTCTGTGCTATAAAAATATAAAATTTCGAATGATTTCAATGTTAACTGCTGTTTGTAGATTCTCGATGTTTGGCTTTCGACACTTCAAACTTCTGACATGGTAACACACAATTTGGACACGAATCGTTTTATTTCTTAGTGACGAATTATGAATAGATGAGGGAATGAGAAAGAAACCATTCAGTAATCCAATGCAATGTAGTATGATTTAGAGATGTCCTCAAATCATTTATTGATACTCTACCAGTTCTACAGAAGCGCGGAGGCTTCCGTATTTCACTTTTGTCGTGAGAATAATAGTGTCAATTCTAAGGAGAACTGATTTGCTGAATTTTTCGCCCCAGTTTTTGTGTCCATAGCACAGACAGACAGAGAGAGAGAGAGAGAGAGAGAGAGAGAGAGAGAGAGAGAGAGAGAGAGAATTGTGTACTACGTATGAAGTGGAAACCGGTCACACTGATTGTATGACAGCATACACTGTGAACGAGCCACTAAACAGGTGTTTAGATCGGAAAAGCAGCCTAAGTGAGAGCATGTCAAGTTTTACAAACACTCGCTTGCACTGCGTCCTGAAGGGCTTGCCTCTGAAGCAGTACAGGTAGAAGTTGATGGCAGAGTTGGTGAACCACAGGAGCTGGGTCTCCGCCATGACCAGTTCCCACCGGGCCTGGGCATACACATCACTGACGACATCGGTGTGATATGTCTCTATGAGAATGTGTGTGTGAAAGACACAACTGAACCTGCACTTGAAAATCGAGCATCAGTCCCAGGGTTTTTGGGGGCTCGATTTGAAATGGGGAGGTGGGGTGGGGCTGGACTTCCCCTTATCTCGGTACCCTGTAAAGACTGAGCCGAGTGCCAAGATACACTTGGAATGTCTCAGAAAGGGTGAGCCTGCTCCTTGACCGCACATTGGGAGCCCAGTCCTGTGATTCCATGCGACATTTCTCATCTCCACAAAGAACATGTTTGAGCTATGCTTTGCGAACGACTACACGAACTTCAAGACAACCGTTGGTACACAAATAAAATGGACAGCACAGGCAGAAGTCTTACCTACGCCAAGATCACCTCTCCACCTTCATTTTCAGATCCCACAACCCCATAATACCAGCCAAAGAGAAAACCAAATGAGGAGTCAGCCCAGTCTAGCAAGCAAAACACGGAAATCAGAAAAACTCCAGTTTAAGTGACGTAAAAGTGAACAGTGTCGTAAAAAGCGCAGTTTCGAAGGCAGCTTCTTCTTCTTCTCCTTCCGATGACGTCTATCTTCATTCTTTTGAGTGTTGACGTTTTGAAAATATTTAGGGTTTCCAGTTTGTGTATATCTAGGCCGCTTGGGAGATAAACAGTACACAGTGGGGTTAGCAAGACGGACAGAAGGGGGAAGGGGTTAGGAGAACAGAGGGTGTCGGAATGCTTGGGGGAAATTGAGGGGGGGAGGGAAGCAGGAGGGAAGGGGGGCATATGAATTATGAACATGGAAGATGGTCGAGGAATAAAGGGAGGGGGGTGGGGGTGGAGGTGAATATTTTTTAAAGAGTTGTGTGAATGAGTGTTGTTGGTTTTTTTTTTTTTTTTTTTTTTTTTTTTTTTTTTTTTTTTTTTTAATGACACGAGTTATTTTGAACGTGGCTGCAGCCCTGATGTGGCCCTTTGCGGT
>JADBJO010002259.1:236249-258749 GCA_016801955.1 Conus betulinus
GCGCGCGCGCGCGTGTGCGTGTGTGTGTGAGAGTGTGAGAGAGAGAGAGAGAGAGAGAGAGAGAGAGAGAGAGAGAGAGAGAGAGAGAGAGAGAGAGAGAGAGAGAATAATCTGATCGTGCATGTTTTTGGGATGAAGCGTGATGAATGTGTCGGACGGACAAAGACTAATCAGGTAAAACGTGAATGGGCAAGTCATCACGAGGCGAAACGCGATTCGATGAAACGTGATTGGGTGTTCCGTTTTGAACGCTTTTTTGCTTTCGTACCCTCCTACTGTACAAGAGCATTTTCCCCGTCAATACATATTTAAACCGATTTATTTGAATTCTAATGAAACTGTATTTCCTCTTCAAGTCAAAGCTGTCTCCATGCATTCAGTCCACCAAGCTGTCCTGAATATTTGACAGAGAGAGAGAGAGAGAGAGAGAGAGAGAGAGAGAGAGAGAGAGAGAGATGTTGATTATAACCCCCGACTGCAAAGGGCCATATCAGTGCTGTCACCGCGTTGAAGTCAACTCACAAGTCATAAAAGAAAAAAAAACTCATTCATGCAGTTTGACAGAGAAAAAACATCCATAGCCTACCGGAGGGGGAGACAAAGGAAATCTTCCCTTAATGGCAGTAATATCCCCTAGCCATCATATACCAGCATCCAAACCCCCAAATTACTGAGACAGGTGCCACACGTGCACAAATTGCCGGCGAAATAAATCACCCGAAGGTGGGCGACTAATACTGGTGCGAGACAAAAAGCGTAGAGAAACACGGTTCTTGTGCCAGAGAGAACAGCACGTCCTTGATATGCCAAGATGTCATATCACATTGTGTATACCTCTGTTTATAGCCGTAGGCGTGTCAACAGGCGGTTGTTTCATGCGAGCCAGACGCATAGGAAGAGGAAGAAAAGATCTCAGAGAGAGAGAGAGAGAGAGAGAGAGAGAGAGAGAGAGAGCGAGAGAGAGAAATGGAAAACGGACAGAGGCTGGAGTTTTTGAGTATGAGAAGACCGCATCCACTACTTGTCCAAATATTACAACATCGGTTTTTATCAAAAGGGCCATCCTCTCTCATACAGACAGAGAAAAAAGGTTTAAAATGAAAAAGTTGACACTACAAATCAAGCTTCCTTAAAGACTGACAGCAAGCAGTCGTCACCAATGGAGCAAAGCTAAGCCTTCTCCAAGTGGACTGAGGAGTTCCTCAAGGTTCCGTTCTTGGTCCAGTGTTGTTTCTCCTCCGCATAAACGATCTCCTCGGCCAGACTGACTCCAGAGCGAGGCTTTTTGTGGGCGACACTCTTTGCCATTGTCCTGTCTTGTCTAACAAAGGCCACACCATGCTGCAAGAAGACCTGCAGAAGCTGAAGTATAGCAAGACTGCCGGGACATGAACTTCCATTCTAACAAGTGTGAAATCCTGAGAGCAACCAAGCAAAAGAAGACTTTCAACGGGACACAAGTTCTTCATGGCCAGCCGCTTCAGGAGGGAGGTCACCACCGCCAAGTATTTCGACACTGTCCTGTCAGGTGACATGTCTTGGAACCGCCACACCCACGCTATCACCAACACAGCAAGAAAAACCCTGGCTTTTGTGAGGACTCTGCAAATCATGCAAGACGAGGGAAGGGCAGCCCTTGCAGGGCATTTGTCAGACCAGTACCAGAATACGCTTGTCCCATTGGGAACCTTCACAATGACAAGCACATCAAGAACCTGGAGGACGTCCAGCGTCAAGCGGCGAGGTGATTTTGCCAGAGATACAGGAGAACCTCCAGTGTGGATGACATGCTGCCCAACTTGGAGTGGCCGTCACTGCTGTCCAGGAGGCCAAAGGCACGCCTTACAAACTTTTCCAAGTTTCACAACAAATTGATAGAGAGCCAGCATGCTCCGTCGGGAGATCCAGACACCGAACCCGCTGTACCAGCTCCTGAGTCCTACACAGTTCGCTGCTGCAGAACAAGCTACAGGAAATTTCTTTTCCTGGCACAGTTGTATGTGCTCCCAGAAAAGGTAGGATCTGCGTCCCCGGTATCGTCATTCCAAAATCGTATTAACAAAAATATTCTTTCCTTATGCCCCCCCCCCCCCCCCCCCCCCCCCCCCCCCCCCATCATTTGACAGAGTGTGGCGCTTGTGGGTCTGGGCATGGCTCTAGGCGGTGTCTAGGGCTGTACTAGGGCTTCATTTCTGCGGGATCCGAAAAGCGTATAGTCAGCCACCAGCTCCACATGTAGTGGTACTTTCTTCTTCAGTAAGGTGTCTGTCTTTGGTTCTGGTTTGTTTACATGTGGCTTGTGTGCTTGTCTGTTCGCTTCTAATTTGTTTTGTCTCCTCCACCCTAGTCCACCCCTCCCCCTTCCCCCCATATGTTGGGTAACCATCGTCATCTCTGGAGGAAATAGGACAGCAGAAAAGCTGATGCGAAGACTAAAAACTGATTTTCAAAAACTGACTTCACTTTCTTTACACAAGAAAAGGATGGCAAGATTTCCTTTCTGCCCCTCAAACTTTTTTTATATACCCCCCCCCCCCCCCCCCCCCCCCCCCCCCCCCCACCCCCTCACCTCCTGGCATCTTCCTGCTGTCTGTCAGACACCAAGTCCAGTGCACGAACAGAAAAGTTAACAATACTCTGACGTGCCAACGGAAAAGATACTGTCCTTAGATTTTCAGCCACTACTAACTTTGATATTTGACGGAAGATGTTCTTGCACTGTGGGAAGGAGGGTATGACAGGAAATTGTTCCGTAATCTTTTGATTTTATGTCGAAAAATGGGCACATGTTTTGGGTTTCCCTTTCAAAAACCCTTCTATATAACTTCCGCTGTTGAAAAAGAGTGAAAAATGGGCAAATGTTTTAGGTTTTCCTTTCAAAAACCCTTCTATATAGCTTCCGCTGTTGAAAAAGAGTGAAAAATGGGCAAATGTTTTAGGTTTTCCTTTCAAAAACCCTTCTATATAGCTTCCGCTGTTGAAAAAGAGTGAAAAATGGGCAAATGTTTTAGGTTTCCCTTTCAAAAACCCTTCTATATATAACTTCCGCTGTTGAAAAAGAGAGTCCTTCTCTCAAATGTTAAGGTCAGAGTGGAATGTGCTAACACGTGTGTTTCATTTGGCATTTGTTGAAAACGCAAGGCTCTTTCAATCGCAGTCACTCTGATCTTTGACCGAACAAAAAACCAGAGCGAAAAGAATTCATCGTTTGAACAAGATGATTAAGTACTGAGAGAAGGGGGCTGTAAACTTAAGGTCTGGAGGGAGAAAAAAAGAAATCAGTCCATACCGAAAGACGTCATGACATCCAGTTCGCTTTGAATGTTATCATAGACACGTTATAGGGGAAATACAACCGTTTCCAAGTTCATTTCCGACGTTATGGAGCACATTTTACAGGCCTGAGAGGGAGGGAGGGAGGGGGGGGAGGGGGGGGGGGAGCTAGTGAATCCATCTTCAAGATTCCGTGTCTGACGTATCTTCTTACCGGGTTTTATGCTTCTTTACATCAAAAATCAAAGTCAATTTAACAAGAAAACATCTCAAATGTTCTACAAATGCTACATGAAAACATAACCAGGCATGTTTAAAGTAAATCGACTTTCAAAGAAAATCTTAAATAAAAATGTCAGCGAACCGCCCAGAGAAACGTGGACAAACGAGTCACAAGACAAAGCACACAACGCGTTTCGACCTCTTAGGTCTTCTTCTGGTGAGACAAAAACGAATAAAATAACGAAAATTCACTTAGCTTCGAAACGCGTTGTGTTTTGTCCTGTGACTCGTTTGTCCACGTTTCTCTGGGCGGTTCGCTGACATTTATTTAAGATTTGTTTAGATTTCCGCCTGCAGTCGTCTCACTTTGCAACTAGAACTTTCAAAGAAAAGTTTTCTAGTGAGGTTTTTACAGGAGGTCCCTAAACTCAGATTCCCAGAAAGCTGACTAACCGTTCAGTTGTTTAACGACGCCCTTATTTCCTTTACGTGCTGAAGCCAAAGCCGGGTTAGCCGGATTATTGTCTCATACAAGATACATCCTAATCACTGTTTGGACATGAAGAGATAAAGAGAAACAGAAATGATTTCAACGGACTTTTGACATCGAAACAGCTTTTATGAGTTGGCTAGCGGTTCCTCTGCTATGGAGAGCATGACTTCGCCCGCGCCGGTTGATTTGTCTGTCGGTAAGATTACACGAACAGTTCTGAAACAGTTTTTAACACATGTGGTGTGAAAGATAAAAGTGTGACCCAAGGTCAAACCCATAAAATTTGGTGTGGGCCCGGACCTAACCGCAGATAGTAAGCTTGTGTGTGTGTGTGTGTGTGTGTGTGTGTGGGGGGGGGGGGTCGGTGGGTGGGTGGGTGGGTGGGGGTGTGCGTGCGTGCGTGCATGTGAGCGAGCGAGCGTGCATGCGTGCGCGCGCGCGCGTATGTGTGTGTGTGTGTGTTTCTCCTCCTCAATGTTTTTGGCATTACAAGACTGGGCCCGGATTTTCTCTTTAACACTCTGGTATCTCTCTCTCAAGAAATCAAGCATGGTTCTTGCGACGGAAAGTGGCTCATTAGATATACTGATATGGACGAACTTATCACGATTTGATCCAACAAAAAAAAAATTCCAAACCATTAGGATTTGATAAAAAAAAAAAAAAAGATCCGGACTATCAACATTTGATTGAGAAAGATCCAGACTATCAACATTTGATTGAGAAAGATCCAGACTATCAACATTTGATAAAAAGATCCGGACTATCAAGATTTGATGAAAAGATCCGGACCATCAAGAGTTGATAAAAAGATCCAGACCATCAAGAACTGATGAAAAGATCCGGACTGCCAAGATCTGATAAAGAGATCCGGACTACTCCTCGGACCCAGACAGCAGGTAACATTCATCAGTGGGTTAGGGTGGCTGGATATCTATATCAGGTCACCGCACAGCAAGCAAACAGAGTTAGAAACCTGCTGCCACCACCAGAGTGTAGTTAGGTCAAACGATGTTGACGTATCAGTGATAGTTTTTGGACTACGGGGCTGGGATGCGAATCCGCACATGGAGAAAGCGGAGATTTGTTAGACGTTGACGCAGGTCGGCGCTCTCTCTCTCCTCGCTCTTATTAGTTTCCGGTTTCGTTGTGTATTGGATAGAAGAATGATCCTGTGATAATCATGCTATGTATTGGAATACCAGCGAGCGTTCGAAGTGTGGGTACCCTGCAAGTCCAGCGGGGGTGAGATGGGGTGGGGGGAGGGTGGTCTTTGATTACGAAGTTTAACGACCCATTGTTACAGGATTATACACGTGCACAGCAGACAAACTACGCAACAGCACATGGATATCTCACAAGTACATTCAATGGTTTCAAATTTCAACAGTGTCAGAGAGAAACTCTTGTACAGGAAGGTTTACAGGAGAAAATGTTTTTTTTCCCCACAAAGAGACCTTGTTTGTCTTCCTTTAAGGTAAACTTACCTCCATCCAGCTTGCTTGACACACTCGTAGTTCAGGTAACAGAATGGATGCAGTGCCGTTATACATGACGGATCAGAGTGTCACTCACTCGGACGTCCTGTTGAAAAATTGTGTTTCACGCGAAACTGCGCTGGGCTTGCAGCTATGGTGGTTCACGGGATCTAGGTGAGAGAGAGAGAGAGAGAGAGAGAGAGAGAGAGAGAGAGAGAGAGAGAGAGAGACACACACACACACACACACACACACACACACACGTACGTACGCACGTATACACACAGAAACACAAACGCGCACGCGTAGACACACAAACGGAAACGACTTCATGTTTCACACACACACACACACACACACACACACACACACACACACACTACGCTCGCGCGACGTTTAATGCCTCCATGATGCGGTCTGCTTGTCTACACAACTAATCAGACGATCAGTGGGCATGTGATTTTCGTTGTATACGAGGGGCATAGGGAAAGGGGAGGGAGCAGGGATATTGAAAGTGGTGGATGAAAGACTGGAAATGTTGTTCGCGCTAATGTAAACATTAGTGCAGTGAGAGTTGGCGGGAGGCGAGCGCACGAGCTGTGTGTGCACGCGCGCGCGCGAGCGTGCGTAGTGTGTGTGTGTGTGTGTGTGTGTGTGTGTGTGTGTGTGTGTGTGTGTGTGTGTGTGTGTGTGTGTGTGTGTGTGCTTGCACGCGTACGTGTGCCTATATCTGTGTCTGTAAATATGTATACGTGTGTGTGTGTGTGTGTGTGTGTGTGTGTGTGTGCATGTGTGTGCGTGCGTGTGTGTGTGTGTGTGTGTGTTGTACAGGCTCGGATGACCCCATCCCCACCGCCCCACCCTCCTCTACATCCCATCCAATCACTGACCTTATCCTTACCCGAGTTCGAAAAGAAAAAAAAAAAAACCAACATGAACCGTTTTCAAACCTGCATTCCAGAACAAACAAACAACAATTATGCCAAGAACAGCCCAAAAGTCATGAAAGAATCAGGTCATAAGTAAACGTTCCGGGCAGCGTGTGGATTATGTACTGTTCCCACCCTCCTTCGTCCTCCTCACTGCCCTTCATCACCCCCATCCTCACCCCTTATCTTCACTCCCCCATCCTTCCACCCGCTAACACACAACCCCCCCCCCCCCCCCCCCCCCCCCCCCCCTTTTGATGAGCGCGTTTGATTCTCGGAACGATAATAATCTCTGCTACTAGCATCTCCCTTCCATCCCCCTTTACGTCTTCCACACCCTTCCGTCTCTCCACTGGCCGGCCTCCCCTCCCTGCGTTGTGGCCAGTGTTCAGCTGATTGGCATGCTGGCGATGAATTGGTTGGTTGCTGGATCATGGGTGGCATTGTTAGTGTCACATTACTGGTCACGGTGTTTCAAGGTGGTTGTTTTTTTCCTGGTCTCGTCACCAAGTCGAACAGATGCTGTTAAAAAACCGACTGATTTATAGGTTGACTAATTCATTCATTCTTTTGTTCAACCAAGGGTTCGTTGACTGGCTTATTGATTGATTTTAGTTGCCAGTGGCGTCAGCGCAGAGGACGATGGCACCGACTGGCCAGGTGATCCCTCGTGTCATCGATCTCAGTCCGACTGGCTGGCGCTCTTCCCCTTTCTGTCCGCTGCGTGTGTCTGTTGTTTTCTGTCTGTCCGACCCTTGTCTCTGCTTCTCTCTCTGTCTGTCTGTCTCCCTCTTGGTCTCTCTATCTTTATTCCCTCCACAGACGTGTAGCAAAGCTACTCCTCCTAGCCGTACCTCTAACAACAGATGAAAAGCTAAAAGCACTGAGCACACTTACCCTGCGTAAGCAGTTGGACTTCAACAAGGCATCATTTATGTTTACAATATTGACAGATACCATGTCTGAACAGCTCTTCTCGCTCGAAGAAATTCCTTTTTTTTCCCCTACCCACGCGCGTTGATCAATACAAAACACTCCTAGCTTACCCTGGACCATGTGTCTGAAACTCAATTATACCGAGTCTACAAAACATCAATACGTTAAAACATTTCAAGAAACATTTACATAAACATTTCACGTCTCAATGATTTGATTATTCGATTAAAATAGTTAACGTCCATTCGCAAAGTCTTCAGTAAACCATACTTTGAATACGCCGTCTAAATTTGTAACCTGCTCCATTAAATCGCTCATCCCTACTCCCACTCTGTCTTCCACTCTTCTCCTCCCCCTACCTACCATTCTCCCCCCCCACCCCCTCCTCATCCGACTTTTTTCTCTCTCTTTGTGCTTTTTTTTTGTTCGCTCGTTTTTGTTTGTTTCCTTTCCTTTCCATCTGTTTGACTACCTAACCCACCATGTCATTATTATGTTTATGAAAAGTCTGCTTGTCATTGTAGAACTGGATTACAATGTTGCTATGTTGAATTGTCAGTACGAATGAATATGTGTTGAAATAATGTATGCGTGACAGGGACACATTGTAAAACTAGGCTTTGGCCTAAAATCTCCATCCGTGCATATTAAAAATCAATCAATCAATCCTGCCCCCCTTCATGTCATACGTTTCATTCGTTCATCTACACCCCCTCCCACGTACGCCCCATCCTGCGTCCGCGCCTCTTCCACCCCCACCCCACCCCCTTGTACCCATTTGCTCATCCATCTCTCACACCCTGCTTACGCGCTCTCTCTCCCCCCATTACGCCCACCCATGCGCATCACCCCCCCCCCCCCCCCCCCCCCCCCCCCCCCCCCATAATTCAGATGTTTTGCATCAGCTCACCCCCTCCCCCTTCAGTTCGACCACCGACATCACACCCTTCATCCCTCCTCCCACATCTGTCCCAATAAGATACCCCGTCACGCTCTCCATCTGCACCCCGTCTACCCGGAAATGCCCACCATCCCTCCCCTTCATCGGCCCTTCGTCTTCATACCCACCACGTCACGCCCTTCATCCCCCTCTGTCCTAATACACCCACCATATCACGCCCTTCATACCCCCCTCTGTCCTAATACACCCACCATGTCACGCCCTTCATCCCCCCTCTGTCCTAATACACCCACCATGTCACGCCCTTCATCCCCCCTCTGTCCTAATACACCCACCATGTCACGCCCTTCATCCCCCTCTGTCCTAATACACCCACCATGTCACGCCCTTCATCCCCCTCCTGTCCTAATACACCCACCATGTCACGCCCTTCCCTTCACCCCACCCCCTCTGTCCTAATACACCCACCGTGTCACGCCCTTCATCCCCCCTCTCTGTCCTAATACACCCACCATGTCACGCCCTTCATCCCCCTCTGTCCTAATACACCCCCTATGTCACGCCTTCATCTCACCCCCCCCCCCCCTGTCCTAATACACCCACCATGTCACGCCTTCTTCTCTCCCCTCTGTCCTAATACACCCACCATGTCACGCCCTTCATCCCCCACCTCTGTCCTAATACACCCACCCATGTCACGCCCTTCATCCCCCCCCTGTCCTAATAATACACCCACCATGTCACGCCCTTCATCCCCCTCTGTCCTAATACACCCACCATGTCACGCCCTTCATACCCCCCTCTGTCCTATATACACCCACCATGTCACGCCCTTCATCCCCCTCTGTCCCTATACACACCCACCATGTCACGCCCTTCATCCCCCTCTGTCCTAATACACCCACCATGTCACGACCTTCGCCCTCCATCCCCCTCTGTCCTAATACACCCACCATGTCACGCCCTTCATCCCCCTCTGTCCTAATACACCCACCGTGTCACGCCCTTCATCCCCCCCCCCCCTGTCCTAATACACCCACCCATGTGTCACGCCCTTCATCCCCCCCCTCTGTCCTAATACACCCACCATGTCACGCCCTTCATCCCCCTCTGTCCTAATACACCCCACCATGTCACGCCCTTCATGCCCCTGTCCTAATACACCCACCATGTCACGCCCTTCATCCCCCCCCCCTCTGTCCTAATACACCCACCATGTCACGCCCTTCATCCCCCCCTCCTGTCCTAATACATCCCCACCGTGTCACGCCCTTCATCCACCCCCCCCTGTCCTAATACACACCCACCATGTCACGCCCTTCATCCCCCCCCCCTGTCCTAATACACCCACCATGTCACGCCCTTCATACCCCCCTCTGTCCCTAATACACCCCACCATGTCACGCCCATCACCCCCCCCTCTGTCCTAATACACCCACCATGTCACGCCTTCATCATCCCCCTCCTGTCCTAATACACCCACCATGTCACGCCCTTCATCACCCCCCTCTGTCCTAATACACCCACCATGTCACGCCCTTCATCCCCCCTCTGTCCTAATACACCCCCATGTCACGCCCTTCATGTCCCCCCCCTCTGTCCTAATACACCCACCATGTCACGCCCTTCATCCCCCCTCTGTCCTAATACACCCACCATGTCACGCCCTTCACCCCCCCCTCCCTGTCCTAATACACCCACCATGTCACGCCCTTCATCCCCCCTGTCCTCCTATACATACACCCCATGTCACGCCCTTCATCCCCCCCCCCTCTGTCCTAATACACACCCACCATGTCACGCCCTTCATCCCACCCCCTCTGTCCTCCAATACCCCACCATGTCACGCCCTTCATCCTCCCCTCTGTCCCTACACACCCACCATGTCACACGCCCTTCCCCGCCCCCCCTCTGTCCTAATACACCCACCATGTCACCCCCTTCATCCCCCCCCCCTCTGTCCACCATACACCCACCATGTCACGCCCTTCATCCCCCCCCTCTGTCCTAATACACCCACCATGTCACGCCCACCCCTTCATCCCCCCCCCTCCCCCCTACCCACCACACCATGCCCATGTCACCCCTTCATCCCCCCCCCTCTCCTAATACACCCACCATGTCACACCCCTTCCCCCATCCCCCCTCCTGTCCTAATACACCCACCATGTCACGCCCCTTCCCCGCCCCTCTGTCCATACACCCACCATGTCACGCCCATTCATCCCCCCCCTGTCCTAATACACCCACCATGTCACCCCTTCATCATCCCCCCCCCCCCCCCTATGCACCCACCATGTCACGCCCTTCATCATGCCCCCCCCCCCCTACCTCCTAATACACCCCATGTCATGCCCACCCCTCCATCACCCCCATGTCCCCCCCCCCCCCTCCTGTCCTAACCACCCACCATGTCATCACGCCCTTCATCCCCCCTCTGTCCTCCAATACACCCACCATGTCACACGCCCATCATCCCCCCTCTCTCCCACCACACACCCACCATGTCACGCCCTTTTCACCCCCCCCCCCCCCCTGTCCTAATACACCCACCATGTCACGCCCTTCCCCCCCTCCCTCCTGTCCTAATACACCCACCATGTCACCCTTCATCCCCCCCCCTGTCCTATACACACCCACCATGTCACGCCCTTCATCCCTCCCCCCTGCCCTAATACACCCACCATGTCACGCCCTTCTCCCACCCCCCCTGTCCTAATACACCACCCACCATGTCACGCCCTTCATCCCCCCCCCTCTGTCCCAATACACCCACCATGTCACGCCCTTCATCCACCCCCCCCCTGTCCCCTAATACACCCACCATGTCACGCCCTTCATCCCCCCCCCTCTGTCCTAATACACCCACCATGTCACGCCCTTCATCCCCCCCCCCCCCCCCCCCTGTCACCCCCTTCCCACCCCCCCTATGCCACCACCCATGTCACGCCCTTCCTTCATCCCCCCCCTCTGTCATAATACACCCATGTCACGCCCTTCATCCCCCCCCCCTCCTGTCCTAATACACCCACCATGTCACGCCCTTCATCATCCACCCCTCTGCCCTAATACACCCCATGTCACGCCCTTCATCCCCCCCCCCCCTCTGCCCCAATACACCCACCATGTCACGCCCTTCATCCCTCCCCCTCTGCCCCCAATACACCCACCATGTCACGCCTTCATCTCACCCCCCTCTGTCCCAATACACCCACCCATGTCACGCCCTTCATCCGCCCCCTCCCTGTCCCAATACACCCACCATGTCACGCCCCTTCATCCCCCCCCCCTGTCCTCAATACACCCACCATGTCACGCCCTTCATCCATCCCCCCTCTGTCCCAACACACCCACCATGTCACGCCCTTCATCCCCCCCCCCCCCCCTGTCCCCAATACACCCACCATGTCACGCCCTTCATCCCCCCCCCCTGTCCCCAATACACCCCCATGTCACGCCCTTCATCCCCCCCCTCTCCCTAATACACCCACCATGTCACACCCCTTCATCCCCCCCCCTCTGTCCCCAATACCACACACCATGTCACGCCCTTCATCCCCCCTCTCCCCCCCAATACACCACCATGTCACGCCCTTTCCGCCCCCCCCCTCCCCTAATACACCCACCATGTGTCACGCCCTTCATCCCCCTCCTGTCCTATATACACCCACCATGTCACCCTTCATCCCCCCCCCTCCCCTAATACAACCACCATGTCACGCCCTTTCACCCCCCTCTGTCCTAATACACCCACCATGTCACGCCCTTCATCCCCCCCTTCTGCCCCCCCAAATACACCCCCACCATGTCACGCCCTTTCCCCCCCCCCCCCCCCCACCCCCCCATACACCCACCATGTCACGCCCTTCATCTTCATCCCCCTCTGTCCCCAATACACCCACCATGTCACACGCCCCTTCATCCCCCCCCCTCTGTCCTAATACACCCACCATGTCACGCCCTTCTTCCTCCCCCCCCTCTGTCCTAATACACCCCACCATGTCACGCCCTTCATCCCCCCTGTCCCCTAACACCCACCATGTCACGCCCTTCATCATCCCCCCCTCCTGTCCTAATACACCCACCATGTCACGCCCTTCATCCTGCCCCCCTCTGTCCCTAATACACCCCACCATGTCACCCCCTTCATCCATCCCCCCTCTGCCCCTCCTATACACCCACCATGTCACGCCCTTCATCCCCCCCCCCTCTGTCCTATATACACCCACCATGTCACGCCCTTCATCCCCCCCTCTGTCCTAATACACCCACCATGTCACGCCCTTCATCCCCCCCTCTGTCCCAATACACCCACCATGTCACGCCCCTTCATCCCCCCTCCCTCCTAATACACCCACCATGTCACGCCCTTCATCCGCCCCCCCCTCCTAATATACCCACCATGTCACGCCCTTCATCCCCCCCCTCTGTCCTCCTAATACACCCACCATGTCACGCCCCTTCATCCCCCCCTGTCCCTAATACACCCACCATGTCACGCCCTTCATCCCTCATCCCCCTCTGTCCTAATACACCCACCATGTCACGCCTTCATCATCCCCCCCCTGTCCCAATACACCCACCATGTCACGCGCCCTTCATCCCCCCCCTGTCCTCCCAATACACACCACCATGTCACGCCCTTCATCCCCCCCTGTCCTAATACACCACCATGTCACGCCCTTCATCCCCCCCCCTGTCCTAATACAACCCCACCATGTCACGCCCTTCATCCCCACCCCCCCCCCTCTGTCCTAATACACCCACCATGTCACGCCCTTCATCCCCCCTCTGTCCTAATACACCCACCATGTCACGCCTCATCCCCCCCTCTCCTAATACACACCACCATGTCACGCCCTTCATCTCCCCCCCCCCCCTCCCCAATACACCCCCAATGTCACGCCCTTCATCCCCCCCCTCTGTCCCTAATACACCCACCATGTCACGCCCTTCATCCCCCCCCCTCTGTCCTAATACACCCCACCATGTCACGCCCTTCATCCCCCCCCTCTGTCCTAATACACCCACCATGTCACGCCCTTCTTCATCCCCCCCCCTCTGTCCTAATACACCCACCATGTCACGCACGCCCTTCATCCCCCCCCCCCTGTGTCCTATACACCCACCATGTCACGCCCTTCATCCCCCCTCTGTCCTAATACACCCACCATGTCACGCCCTTCATCCCCCTCTGTCCTAATACACCCACATGTCACGCCCCTTCATCCCCCCCTCTGTCCTAATACACCCACCATGTCACACGCCCTTCATCCCCCCCCTGTCTGTCCTATATACACCCACCATGTCACGCCCTTCATCCCCCCCCTCTGTCCTAATACACCCACCATGTCACGCCCTTCATCCCCCCCCCTCTGTCCCCAATACACCCACCATGTCACGCCCTTCATCCACCCCCCCCCTCCTACCCTAATACACCCACCATGTCACGTCCCCTTCATCCCCCCCCCCCTCCCTAATACACCCACCATGTCACCCCTCATCCCCCCCCTCTGTCCTAATACACCCACCATGTCACGCCCTTCATCCCATCCCCCTCTGTCCTAATACACCCACCATGTCACGCCCCTTCAATCTGCCCCCCTCTGTCCTAATACACCCACCATGTCACCCCCTTCATCCCCCCTCTCCTCCTAATACACCCACATGTGTCACGCCCTTCATCCCCCCCCCCTCTGTCCTAATACACCCACCATGTCATGTCACGCCCCCCCCTTCATACCCCCCTCTGTCCTAATACACCCACCATGTCACACGCCCTTCATGTCACCCTTCCCCCCCTGTCCTAATACACCCACCATGTCACGCCCTTCACCCCCCTCTGTCCTAATACACCCACCATGTCACGCCCTTCATCCTCCCCCTGTCCTAATACACCCACCATGTCACGCCCCTTCCCCCCCCCTCCTGTCCTAATACACCCACCATGTCACACGCCACGCCCTTCATTCCCCCCTCTGTCCTAATACACCCACCATGTCACGCCCTTCATCCCCCCCCCCCTCTGTCCTAATACACCCACCATGTCACGCCCTTCATCCCCCCCTCTGTCCTAATACACCCCACCATGTCACGCCCCCTTCCTCCCCCCCTCTGTCCTAATACACCCACCATGTCACGCCCTTCATCCCCCCTCTGTCCTAATACACCCACCATGTCACGCCCCCTTCCATCCCCCCCCTGTCCTAATACACCCACCATGTCACGCCCTTCATCCCTTCCCTCCTAATACACCCACCATGTCACGCCCTTCATCCCCCCCTCTGTCCTATATACACCCACCATGTCACGCACCCTTTTCCCCCCTCTCCTGTCCTAATACACCCACCATGTCACGCCCTTCATCCCCCCCCCCCCTCTGTCCCTATACACCCACCATGTCACGCCCTTCATCCCCCCCCCCTCCTGTCCTAATACACCCACCATGTCACGCCCTTCATCCCCCCCCTCCTGTCCTAATACACCCACCATGTCACGCACCCTTCATCCCTCCCCCCCCTGCCCCTATACATACACCCACCATGTCACGCCCTTCATCCCCCCCCCCTGTCCTAATACACCCACCATGTCACGCCCTTCATCCGCCCCTCTGTCCTAATACACCCACCATGTCACACGCCTTCATCTCCCCCTCTGTCCTACATACACCCACCATGTCACGCCCCTTCATCCCCCCCCCCCCTGTCCTAATACACTACACCCACCATGTCACACGCCCTTCATCCCCCCCCCCTGTCCTAATACACCCACCATGTCACGCCCTTCATCCACCCCCCCCCTGTCCTAATACACCACCATGTCACGCCCTTCATCCCCCCCTCTGTCCTAATACACCCACCTGTCACGCCCTTTCATCCCCCTCTGTCCTGTAACACACACCCACCATGTCACGCCCTTCACACCCCCCCCCCCCCCCCCCTCTGTCCTAATACACCCACCATGTCACGCCCTTCTCCGCCCTTCATCCCCCCCCCTGTCCTAATACACCCACCATGTCACGCCCTTCATCCCCCCCCCTGTCCTAATACACACCCACCATGTCACGCCCTTCATCCCCCCCCCCTCTGTCCTAATACACCCACCACCATGTCACGCCCTTCATACACCCATCCCCCCCCCTGTCCCTAATACACCCACCATGTCACCGCCCTTCAACCCCCCCCCTGTCCTCATACACCCACCATGTCACGCCCTTCATCTCCCCCCTCTGTCCTAATACACCACCATGTCACGCCCCCTTCATCCCCCCCCCCCTCTGTCCCTAATACACCCACCATGTGTCACGCCCTTCATCCCGCCCCTCTGTCCTAATACACCCACCGTGTCACGCCCTTCATCCACCCCCCCCCTGTCCTAATACACCCACCATGTCACGCCCTTCATCCCCCCCTCTGTCCTAATACACCCACCATGTCACGCCCTTTCATCCCCCCTCTGTCCTAACACACCCACCATGTCACGCCCCTTCATCTGCCCCCCTCTGTCCTAATACACCCACCATGTCACGCCCTTCATCACCCCCTCTGTCCTAATACACCCACCATGTCACGCCCTTCATCCACCCCCCCTCTGTCCTAATACACCCACCATGTCACGCCCTTCATCCCCCCCTCTGTCCTAATACACCCACCATGTCACGCCCTTCATACCCCCCTCTGTCCTAATACACCCACCATGTCACGTCACCCTTCATCCCCCCCCTGTCCTGTCCTAATACACCCACCATGTCACGCCCTTCATCCCCCCCCCCCTCTGTCCTAATACACACCCACCATGTCACGCCCTTCATCCCCCCTCTGTCCTAATACACCCCCATGTCCATGTCACGCCCTTCATCCACCCCTCTGTCCCTATACACCCACCATGTCACGCCCTTCATCCCCCTCTGTCCTAATACACCCACCATGTCACGCCCTTTCATCCCCCCTCTGTCCTAATACACCCACCATGTCACGCCCTTCATCCCCCCTCTGTCCTAATACACCCACCATGTCACGCCCTTCATCATCCCCCCTCTGTCCTAATACACCCACCATGTCACGCCCTTCATCCCCCTCTCTGTCCTCCTAACACACCCACCATGTCACACCCCTTCATCCCCCCTCTGTCCTAATACACCCACCCATGTCACCCCTTTCCCCCCTCTGTCCTAATACACACCCACCATGTCACGCCCTTCATCCCCCCCCCTCTGTCCTACACACCCACCATGTCACGCCTTCATCCCCCCTCTGTCCTCTGACCTAATACCCACCATGTCACGCCCTTCATCCCCCCACCTCTGTCCTAATACACCCACCATGTCACGCCCTTCATCCCCCCCCCCCCTGTCCTAATACACCCACCATGTCACGCCCTTCATCCGCCCCTCTGTCCTAATACACCCACCATGTCACGCCATTCATCCCCCCCCCCTCCTGTCCTAATACACCCACCATGTCACGCCCTTCCCCCCCCCCCCCCCCTCTTCCCTAATACACCCACCATGTCACGCCCTTCATCCCCCCCCCCCTGTTGTCCTAATACACCCCCCATGTCACACGCCCTTCATCCCCCCACCCCCCCCTTTCCTAATACACCCACCATGTCACACCCCTTCATCCCCCCCCTGTCCTAATACACCCACCATGTCACGCCCATCTCATTCCCCCCTCTGTCCTAATACACCCCCCCATGTGTCACGCCCTTCATCCCCCCCCCTGTCCTAACACCACCCCCCATGTCACGCCTTTCACCCCCCCCTGTCCTAATACACACCCACCATGTCACGCCCTTCATCACCCCCCCTGTCCTAATACACCCACCATGTCACGCCCTTCATCATCGCCCCCCCTCTGTCCAAATACACCCACCATGTCACGCCTTCATCCCCCCCTCCCCCTCTGTCCTAATACACCCACCATGTCACGCCCTTCATCATCCCCCCCCTGTCACCCCCACCCCCACCCACCATGTCACGCCCCCCCCCCCCCCCCCCCCCCCCCCCCCCCCGTCCTAACCCACCCACCATGTCACGCCCTTCATCCCCCCCTGTCCTAATACACCCACCATGTCACGCCCTTCATCCCCCCCCCTTCCCCACCCCCCCCCCCTTCCTAATCCCTCCACCCCCCATGTCATGTCACGCCCTTCATCCCCCCCTCTGTCCTAATACACCCACCATGTCACGCCTTTTCATCCCCCACCCCCCCCATGTCCTAATACACCCACCATGTCACGCCCGCCCTTCCCCCCCCCCCCCCCCCCCAATACCCCCACCATGTAATACACACCCTTCATCGTCACGCCCTTCATCCCCCCTCTGTCCTAATACACCCACCATGTCACGCCCCTTCATCCATCCCCCCTCTCTGTCCTAACACACCCACCATGTCACGCCCTTCATTCCCCCTCTGCCCTAATACACCCACCATGTCACGCCCCTTCATCCCCCCTCTGTCCTAATACACCCACCATGTCACGCCCTTCATCCCCCCCCTGTGCCCTAATACACCCACCATGTCACGCCCTTCATCCCCCCTCTGTCCTAATACACCACCATGTCACGCCCTTCATCCCCCCTCTGTCCTAATACACCCACCATGTCACGCCCTTCATCAATCCCCCTTCTGTCCTAATACACCCACCATGTCACGCCCTTTCATCCCCCCTCTGTCCTAATACACTCACCATGTCACGCCCTTCATCCCCCCCTCTGTCCTAATACACCCACCATGTCACGCCCTTCATCCCCCCTCTGTCCTAATACACCCCACCATGAAACGCCATTCATCCTCCCCCCCCCCCCCTATCCTAAACACACCCACCATGCCACGCTTCCTTCATTCCCCCCCCCCCCCCCCCCTACCATCCTAATACACCCACCATGTAACGCACTTCATCCTCTCCCTCTATCCTAATACACCCACCATGTAATGCCCTTCATCCTCCCCCACTATCATAATACACCCACCATGCCACGCCCTTCATTCCCTCCCCGCCCCCTTTGTCCTAATACACCCACCATGCCACGCCCTTCCCCCCCCACCCCCCACCCGTCCTAATACACTTATCCGCCTCCTCTGCCAAAATACACCCATCATGTCACGCCCTATCATCCACGCTGCCTCTGCCCAAATCACACCCATCACGTCACGCCCTTTTATCCACCCTGCCTCTGCAAAAATACGCCCAATGTGTCACGCCTTTTTATCCGTCTCCTCTGCCAAAATACACCATCATGTCACGCCCTTTATATCCATGCTGCCTCTGCCAAAATACACCCATCATGTCACGCCCCTTTTATCCGCCTCCTCTGCCCAAATACACCCATCATGTCACGCCCTTTTATATCTCCCCCCTCCTCTGCCCAAATACACCCATCATGTCACGCCCTTTTATCCACCTCCTCTGCCCCAAATACACCCATCATGTCACGCCCTTTTATCCACGCTGCCTCTGCCAAAATGCATCCATCATGTCACGTCCTTTTATCTCTGCCCCCTCTGCCAAAATACACCCATCATGTCACGTCCTTTTATCCACGCTGCCTCTGCCAAAATACACCCATCATGTCACGTCCTTTTATCTGCGCTGCCACTGCCAAAATAATCCATCATGTCACGTTCCTTTTATCCACGCTGCCTCTGCCAAAATACACCCATCATGTCACGCCCTTTTATCTGCGCTGCCTCTCTGCCAAAAAATACACCCATCATGTCACGTCCTTTTATCTGCGCTGCCTGCCTGCCTCTAACCAAAATACACCCATCATGTCACGCCCTTTTGCCCACCCTGCCTCTGCCAAAATACCCCATCATGTCACGCCCTTCTATCCACCCTGCCTCTGCCAAAATGCACCCATCATGTCACGTCCTTTTTATCCGCGCTGCCTCTGCCAAAATACACCCATCATGTCACGTCCTTTTATCCACGCTGCCTCTGCCAAAATACACCCCATCATGTGTCACGCCCTTTATCCTCCCCTCCTCTGCCAAAATACACCCATCATGTCACGTCCTTTTATCAAAGCTGCCTCTACCAAAAATACACCCATCATGTCACGTCCTTTTATCCCCACGCTGCCTCCCCCAAATACACCCTTCATGTCACGCCCTTTTATCCACGCTGCCTCTGCCCAAATCCACCCATCATGTCACGCACGCCCTTTTTTATCCACGCTGCCTCTGCCAAATACACCCATCATGTCACGTCCTTTTATCCACGCTGCCTGTGCTAAAATACACCCATCATGTCACGCCCTTTTATATCCACCTGCCTCTGCCCAAATACACCCATCATGTCACGCCCTTTTTTCCCACGCTGCCTCTGCCAAAATACACCCATCATGTCACGTCCTTTTATCCACCCTCCTCTGCCCAGATACACCCATCATGTCACGCCCTTTTATCCACGCTGCCTCTGCCCAAATCCACCCATCATGTCACGTCCTTTATCCACGCTGCCTCTGCCCAAATACACCCATCATGTCACGTCCTTTTATTTGCGCTGCCTCTGCCCAAATCCACCCATCATGTCAACGTCCTTTTATCCACGCTGCCTCTGCCAAAATACACCCATCATGTCACACGCCCTTTTATCCGCCTCCTCTGCCCAATTACACCCATCATGTCACGTCCCTTTATCCACGCTGCCTCTGCCCCAATACACCCATCATGTCGCGCCCTTTATCCACGCTCCCTCTGCCCCAAATGCACCCACCATGTCACGCCCTTTATCTACGTCCCCCCTCTGTCCCAATACACCCACCATGTCACGCCCTTTATCTACGTCCCTTCTGCCCCAATGCACCCACCATGCCACGCCCTTTATCTACGTCCCCCTCTGCCCCAATACACCCCCACCATGTCACGCCCTTTATCTACGTCCCCTCTGCCCCAATGCACCCACCATGCCACGCCCTTTATCTACGTCCCCTCTGCCCCAATACACCCATCATGTCACGCCCTTTATCTCTACGTCCCCTCTGTCCCCAATACACCCCCCATCATGTCACGCCCTTGCATCTGCGGCCCCTCTGCCCCAATACGCCCAGCACGTCACGTCCCCGTCCCTTACCCGCGTCGCCTCTGACCCAGAAAGAGAAGACATCCATTATGTCACGGCCTCCATCTGCCTCTTCTTCTGCCACCAATAAGACGCCAACGTCACGTCCCCTTCATCCATGTCCCCCCTGCCCAACGAGACGCCCACCATGTCACGCCCGTCATACGCGTCCCCTCTACTCCAATAAAACCCACTATGTTACGCCCTTCGTTTGTACCCCCCCCCCCCCAAGACACTCACCCACGTCACGCCCTTCATTCACGCTCCCTCTGCCCCTATATGCCCACCATCTACGCCCTTCATCTGCTCCCCCCTCTGCCTCCATACGCGACCACGTCACGCCTTCTATCTGCATGCCCTCTATCCCGATACACACCCATCCTACGTCACGCCCTTCACCCCTCAACCCATGTCACACCCTTCATCCGCATCCCCTTTGCTCCAGGGCGCCCACTATGTCATGTCCTTTATCCACCCCCTTTGCTCCAATGTACCGGCTCATGACACGCTCTTCATCCGAGCCCCCTCTACCCCCAATTCGCCGAGTTAATGTCACGCGTGCCCCTGCATCCATGACCCCTCTGGCCCAATACTCCCATCCAAGTCATGCCCTCCATCTGTGCACCTCTTCCCCAAGTCTGCCCACCCGTATCACGCCTTTCATCGATGTCCCCGTTATCCCAAAAACATGTCAGGCCCGGAGTCTTCCTTCCTGTTCCCTCATCCATGTCACGCCCTGAAATTTGTGCATCCTGTATGCCCGCCTATGTCACGCCCTACATGCCCCCCCTATCCTACTCCCATCTATGTCATGCTTTAAAATCCGCGCCTACCGTACCCAGATCCATGTCACACGCTGAAATCAGCAACCCAACACACCTCTGCTACTTCACACACGTCAGGCGCCACAGTGTCGTCATCTGTATCCGCGACCCCTGTCCATCCGCCGCCACCCTGCTGCATTCACGACGCTGTACCCATGGCATATCCTGACCCACGTCCCATACCCTGCATTTGCTTCTCCCCCCCCCTTCTTCCACATAACGCCCACCCTTGTCACGACCAGCACCTCGTGCACCCCTACCCAGGTCACGCTCTGTATCCGTGCCTCACCGTACGCCCGCCGAATGAACGACTGACTGACTGAGCGACCGGCTGAACTGAACGAATAAATGGACGACCGACCGACCGACCGACCGACAGAATGAATGAATGACTGAATGACGGACTGACCGACTGAACGACCGACTGACTGATTGATTGGCTGAGCGACTGACTGAACGAAGAATTGTACAAACGAATGACTGAACGACCTACTGGACGAATGCATAACTGAACGAGCGACAGTCCGAATAAATCTATGAACGAATGACTGAACGACCGATTGACCGAATGAACGACCGACTGAATGACTGAACGACCGACTGAAATGACTGAACGACCTACTGAACGATGAATGAATAACTGAACGAGCGACTACCGACCGAAACAAATCTACGAACGACGATTGACGACTGAACGACCGATTGACGAACGAATGACTGAACGAACGACCGACTGAACGAATGAATGACTGAACGACCGACTGCACGAAAGAAGACTGAACGACGACCGACCGACTGAACGAATGAACGAATGATGATGAACGAGCAACCGACTGATCTACTGAACGGGTGTAGACTTAACAACCGACTGACCGACTGAAAAATATAGGACTGGACAACTAACTTACAGCCTGAACGAACGAATGAACGACCGCCTGAACGAATAAATGACTAAAAGACTTTTGACCGAACAAATCTACGGACGAATGACTGAACAACCGACTGAAATTATGACGACGAGTGAACGACCGACTGACTGTTTGAACGAATGAATGACTGAACGAGCGACTGACCGACTGAACAAATGAATATGACTGAATGGGCGACCGACCGAAAGATTGTACGAACGAATGCCTGAACGAAAAACTGACCGACTGAACGAATGAATGACTGGACGACTGACTAAACGAATGAATGACTGAACGACCGACTGCATGAGTGATAGACTGAGCGACCGACTGACCAAATGAACGGACGACCAACTGACGACCTGACTGAACGAACGAACGAACGAACGAATAAACGACCGACTGACCGACTGAAAAATGTATGACTAAATGACTGACTGACAGACTGAACGAATCGACGACTGAACGAC
>JADBJO010002259.1:263749-276249 GCA_016801955.1 Conus betulinus
CTTCACGCCCTGCTCTCATGGTGATCTTAGTTTCGATGTCCTCCCCACGTCTGTGGCCTTTTGTCTGGTTCCGTCGGGGTCACCGGTATCGGCGAGTCATGGGGGCTGTCGTTGGACGGACGTGGTGGCGCCCTCCGGAGGGAGAGCTCACTCATGCCGGCTCCGCGACTAAGCAGTTATTGTCGTCAGTAGGGAGCTTAGGTGGCGTCCTGCGTATGTTGGATCAGAACAGGCGCCACTGAACACCACCGAAGTGACTCGGCAGCAGTGCAGTGTCTCCTCCGGTGGGTTGCCTCCTGACGACTTAACACTGACTGCTCCCTATGCATTGCCGGTGCCAGGGCTGCGGCGGGACTGACCAGGCTGTGCCTGTGGAGGGGGGGTGTCGGAATGAGCGGCGTGGGTGCACTGCCGCTGGAGTGGCACAGAAGCTGGGACAGCCAAAACAAAACAAACAAACAAACAAACAAACAAGCAAACAAACAAGAAAACAAGGGGAGAAAAAAAAGCAGAAAAGAAAAGGAGAACGCAAGTGTGAAGAATGAGGAGGAGGAATGAGGAGTGGAAAATGTGACGAAAATGAATGACGGACGGAATAAGGAGAGAAGTGCGTGCTAGTTAATGGTGGATGTTAGACAGGATGAAAATAAGAGTGTAAAAACTTTGAGAAAAAAACTGGATAACAACACCACAAAAAGCCTTTAAATCTGGGAAAAAAAAAAAATAGACCAATGCAAAGTACAGTCGGAACCACTCAGGACAAAGACGTCAACTGTCTCATACGGAAAGAAAACATCAAGAAAAGACTGAGGAACTTTGTTCTGAGCTCCACAACAAACAGAGCAAACGAGACCGAAGTGTGCTTCAGTTCAGGAGTCATCCGATGGAGATGACTTTCTAACACTCTGTTGAAGAAGCAGTATAGCAGCAGTGAAGTCGCTGAAACATGGCAAGGCTGCAGGCATTGATAACATCCCTACAGAACACTTGAATATGGCGGAGAGGCAGTAACTGATATATCAACTGCCATCTGCAACAACATCTGGCACACTGGCGACTGGCTAAAGTCAAATGGATTCGATCACTAAACGTCAACACTTCCAAAGAGGGAAATCCTCAACACCGCCAGAACAACGGTAGATTAGCAATGTAAGCAACGTAATGTTCAGAATCCTTCTGGATAGATTACAGTTACAGACAGACACATCTGAAAGGCTGAAGTACTGTCAAACAGAGCTTTAACTCTTCGCCCCAAAACACCTGGAACAACAGAAGGAGTTCTATCATACCTTCACAAACTACAAAAAGGAGTTTTGACCGAGTCTGACCAGAGATCTACAGGTTGTTATTCAGAAATCTGATAGCGGGGCAAAGAAACTACGTTGGCATTATCATGAAGACACAACGGCCCCGCTAAAACAATCATCCAGTTAACTGTTGAAGGAGCGACAACCAGGGGGAAGACAGAAAACAATGGACTGAAATCATCGCAGAATGGACAGTAAAACCGTCAGTTGAGCTCAAGGCCTTAGAACACAACCTACAGAAGTGGAGGAATCTGGTGAACAGTTCTTCAGTGCGATACCCCAGTGACTTCACACGGACCTAGGAAAAAGAAGCTGATATTAGTGACATCAAGACATAATCATTCTTGAACCTTTATATGACTTTTTAATATCCAGAACATCTATGTATTTCTAGATTTAAGCCATCTGTTAAACATTTTTTTAATAATGTAGAGATACACGGCTTTAATGTGTCCTTGGGTCTCAGAAAATATAAAGTTTATATTTTCTTCCTCAGATGATAACATGTTAATGTTTTCACCTGTCTTCAGAACAATATAATCATTATCAAATTTAACTTGTCGATTCTCTCAGAGAGGCTTGACAGGTACTGTTGGACCCAATGAAACAGATGAAAGAACAAAACTGTATTTTTTGTATAATTCATTTGTATAATTTCTGACTGGCTTGAGAGAGACAGCGTGTAACTGCCTCTTTTCAGATACTTGCTGCCAGAGCCAAAGAATGCTTTTTTTTTGTTTCTTAATTCAGGACAAGAGAACTTTGAATAAAAAGGATTAGTATTTGACAACTTGCCTTATTTTGAAAGAGACAGTTAGCTAGCTTCATGGTATGAGTTCAATGTATTTGTATGTACCGGATTACCAAGAGCTAGTTTAACAGCTGTACTGTCTGTAGGTTGTATTTTATTCAACAAGCCTTGCAGGGTTGAAAAATAAACTTCTTATTGAGAAATCAGTTTTGATCGAACGAGGCTGGTGACCGTGATAACGGTTTATTGTTGCTGTCGTTGTTGTTGTTGTTGTTGTTGTTGTTGTTGTTGTTGTTGTTGTTGTTGTTGTTGCTGTTGCTGCTGCTGCTGCTTCATCTCATAAACCACGAACAGTTGTCAAAAATTTTGACCTCATGCCGTCATTATCAAATTCTCAGTATGAAATCGCCAATGTAATTACTAGTCAAGTGAGTATCCAAAACCTCTGTCTTGTGAATATTGCACGGTTTTGTCATCTAATACTTGATGTTATAGGAATGATGTCGGATTCTCCCCTTAAAAGAGAGAGAGAGAGAGGAGAGAGAGAGAGAGAGAGAAAAAAAAAAGTGAGAGAGAGAAATGATCAGAGCTTTCTCTTCCGAATGTGCAAGCCCATTTTATGTTTTAACGTACCTACGTCCAGCTGATAAATATTCTGTGCATGATTTACATCCCTCACTTTCTTATATTTGCATTTGCCTAGATGGAAATGTCTTCTCAATATTATTTCGTAGGCACGCCTTTTGATGATACCTCAGGTTGGTCATAAGTAGTAGGAGTAGCACGCACAACGGAAGCAAGAACGACACATTCAAAGGTATTCTGAAAAGACGACAAAATTTTGCTGACCCTTACACATTCAGATTCTCCAGATTAAAACGCTGCTGATACAAAACTTTGCTTATTCCACCAATTTTCACAATTTAGACCAGTTTTGCAAGTTGTTTGTTAATTTAAGCTTTTAATGAAAATTATGCTTCAATCTATTTTTTTTTTTTATTAAGTGAAAAAAAAAGGAAAAAAGCAAGCTTTATGACCTTCGCAGTCAATGCCATAAAACATTAAGGTATCAAAGAAGAACAGTAAACACAGGAGAAGATATAAGGGGGGAGAGAGAGAGAGAGAGAGAGAGAGAGAGAGAGAGAGAGAGAGAGAGAGAGGCAACAGACAGACAGACAGAGACAGACAGACTGACAGAGAGACAGGGATAGAGAGGACACTACGACTAACCCCCAAATAGGCCGGATTCCCAGTGTTGTTCAAAAAATGTACGAGAAAACCATTGTTCAGACATGTCTGGCAAAGGGAGTTAAAAGCGCAGTACAGTTCGTCAAAACACCACAAACATATTTCATTGGAAAAATCACACATACACACTCTCCCCGCCCCCTCCTCCACACCTCTCCATCCCCATCTTTCCCCTGTCCTGTCGCTCCTCCACATCAATTTACATTGTTGCCCGAAAAATGCCGACTCTTGTGCCCCCTCCCCCAGCCGTCCCATTCACCCACGCACACACACGAGTGCATGCGCACGCGCACACTAGGAGCGCGCGCATACACATACAAACAAGCTAGGAAACTAGCGCGAGCGCGCGCGCGCGCGCACACACACACACACACACACACACACACACAACCACCACACACAACCACACACCACAACGCGCGCGCACGCTCACATATACAATTATGCGCGCGCATTAACACACACACACACACACACACACACACACACACACACACACACACACATATGCACGCACGACGAACGCATCACACACACACACACACACACACACACACACACACACACACACACACACACACACAAACACACCTAACGTGGGCGCACACACTAAACACACACACGCATGCGCACACAAACACACGCACACGCGCGCGCCCGCACGCGCACATGTATATATACAACCACGCGCGTGCATGCACACATATACATATTCAACCATGCGCGCGCATGCAAGATATACATATCACACACACACACACACACACACACACACACACACACACACACACACACACACACACACACACAAATACACACACATACACACACACACACGCATCCACGTACGCACGCACGCACGCGCGCGCGCGCTCCTGCGTGTCCTGACTAGAAGCTAGTACAGAGAGATCAGCAGCTCACTGGCACTTCAGTGTTTGCTCTCTGCTCCAGTCTTGCAGCATGAGTTTGAATTGATGGGACTTCATGAAGTAAACAAATATTGCTAACCTCTTCTTTTTTTTTTCTTAGCTTGTTATCCTGTGTGCGTCAACCTTTGTTTTCTTTTCTTTTTTTTTTTTTCAACACGCCTGATTTCCTAGCCCAGGACTATATCTTCTTTTTGTTTTGTTTTTTTTTTTTTTTACAGGCTCTTTCAAACGTTCTCCTGGCATTTTTCAAACAACAGATCAAATACCAACAATACTTTTTATGTGAAGAGAAATAAGTCAAACGTTCTTTTAAATTCCTTGTATGTAATAGAAAAAACTTGGTTTTTGATAATCAGACATGGTCTCTTCTTTCTCTCTTCAAACTTTTGATGTCAGAACTGAGGCTCGACGATAAATTGATCTCCGATAATGCCTTATAAACGTCTGTGCTTTGTCAAAAGATGTCATGACAACAATGTTTTGATCTATCAGGACACAAATGGGGGGGGGGGGGGGGGGGGGGGGGGGGGGGGGGGTCTTGTCTTTTCTTTTTCCACACGTTGAGCATATTTTTCATTCAAATATATTTCAGAATGACAAAAAAAATAAATAAATAAAAATAATACAATTTTTTTTTTATTCCAGCAACAACTGTGTAGCTATGATTTAAACGTGAAAATGATGAACGACAACAGGGAGAGAACAAGAAAATGGTGAATAATGGACGGGAGATGAGCGTGAAATGAAGAATGATTGACGACAGAAAGAACGTCAAAATGATGAATGATGGCGGGGAGAAGAATGAGGAATCGAACGAACGAATGAAGGATTGAAACGATGAATAACCGATATTACGTGAAAAGGATAAACGAATTACCGGGAAGTTTTTTGTGGTAAAATGATAAATGACTACCTGGAGAAGAACACGAAAAGATGGATGACCGAGTGGAGAAGAAGAACCTGAACAACAACGAATGATTGACAGAAGAACTTGAAAACGATGACTGACCGACTGGGAGAGAACGCGAACACAATGAATGACGGACGGGACTAGAGCGAGAGATGAATGATGAATGATGAACGGGACGAGAAGGCAGTGTGAGAATGAAAAGAAAAGGGAAAATGAAGAATAAATGATGGGAAAGGGAGGGGGGAGGAAGATGAAAGAGGGATGGGGGGAAGAAAAAAATGATGAAGAACGATGATAATGATGAAAAATAGTTCGGACGAGGTAATATGAACGAAAGAACATACAACGGACGGGTATAAAAACGGAACGTAAGAATAGTGAAGGAAGTATGAAAGGAGAAACGGAACGTAAGAATAGTGAAGGAAGTATGAAAGGAGAAACGGAATGTAAGAATAGTGAAAGGAAGTATGAAAGGAGAAGGAAAAAAGCGAATGATGAATACCAGACAATTACACAATCAATGAGAAGTGGGGATGGGGAGGTGGCATAATATCCATGAAGGAGAGGCCAAGAGGAGAGGAATGCGAAAAACGACGCACGGTGGACAGGACAGCAGCACGAGATCAACGAAAGAACATTTCATGACAGGTCAAAGGCGAGACAGCATGAGAATGAAACGCTGCGTGAAAAATGAATGATGGACAAGTGACGAGAAGGAGGAGAACGAAGGTCACTGGATATGAGGAGAAGACAACATGAAACGAGGAGCGATGTTTTAGAGGAGGAAGAGAATTTTAGAGAAGGGCTGATGGATGGGAGAGGAACGTAAGAATGATGAATGACAGGCGGGTAGGATGGGGGGGGGGGGGGGGGGGGGGGTGGGGGTGTAGTGGATGGAGCTGAATATGCGACGTCCATCCTGCTGTTCAATACCGCGGGATGAAAAGAGGCAACAACGGAAATGTCTGTATCATAAGTTCGTAGCAATGCAGAATAGGTTAGCCGTGCATAAAAGGGAACTAAGTAAGTATATAAAGTTACTTATAGCCCAGCCGATTGCAAAGGACCAAAGGGCTGTGACCTCGTCCAGGTTATGAAAGGAACTGCTTGTAGCAGAGAACAATGAAGAAAAAAAGTGGGAGGAGTGTGTGTGTGTGAGGGGGGGGGGGGGGGGGGGGGGGGGAGAGAGTGCAGGACTTCAAAGGTTTGAGGTGCAGCAAAAAAAAAAAAAAAAAAAAAAAACAAATACGACAAAACAGAATGAGGGATACGGAAACGTGAATAATATTTAACAGGGGGTATGGGCGGGAATGGAAGAGTGAAGGGATAAAAGGAGAGGAGAGAGACTGAAGGGCCTCAGGTTCAAATCTACGAAGTATGAAAAGAAGACCACTGTAGTGGAAAGGCGAGAAATTGCCTCTGGACGGGAGAAGGAAACTGGTGGTGGTAAGATAAGATAAGATAATGTTGCTTATAGCCCAGCCGACCGCAAAAGGGCCATATCAGGGCTGTCACCACGTTAAAATCAACTCACAGGTCATTCATTCACACTGGTGGTGGTGTGTCCAGTCCTCTCAACATGTCCACAACATGTTTATACGATAAAACTGAAGCGTCTCTGGAGAACATCAAGGCGTGAACTTAAAAAAATACGGGGTGGAGAGATAAAAACTGGACTGAAAAGTACAAATATCCAGGTGTGAAAGAATGCAAGTAAGAAGCAAAGAAAAAGGAAGTAAAAAGAAATGTCGTGATGAGCCTCAGAAAATCCTACGTGACTGGGAATTGTGGCGAAAATGGGATATGTATGAAGAGTTATAAGCGATATCTATCTAAATCGATTTATTTTGAGTGGATCAGACGTAAACCAGAAGAGGGCCATAAGCATGTATAAAACAATACCAGTTAATATCGAGTCGCCAGACTGATGACTGTACTGAAAACATGCATGGATCACCATGTTATAAAAAGGCGAGGATTTCTTTCAACAACGTGATTCAGCATAGTACCTTCAGGAACCCCCACCCCACCCTTTCCCATCAATACCCAAACCCACCCCATTAAACAGCAATCTCAGGGTAAAGCACCCAGGCCGTTGTACGACGAGTTCACATACGCCTGGGGCTTCATGTAATGATGTTCTGATGGCATTGGTATAGTGGTGTATAAACCCTCCAACCATCCCTCTCTTTCCCTCCATCCCCCACCCCTCCCCGACCGGCCTTCCTGTTGCGGGTATCTCGTCTGCTCTACCATCTTGGCGAGTGTCGACGCTCCCTCTGAATATGACTTCACACCGAGCCTGGCTTGGGCGTCACTTCTCTGCACAGGGTCCACACTGAATCAAGTATAATACTAGTTTGGTGGATACGCAAGAAATCCAGCAGGAAAATACTGTTGGATATTACCAGCGGTATCGCAAGAGAAATCGCAGCAACGAAAAACTGTTAAATACTAAGAACAGCATCAAAAGCAAAGTGTTTCTCGGAAAGGCAGCAAAAGTAACACTGACTTGCTCTTCGGTCACACTCAGAAAGAGGGAACAGCACAAAGCCAGAACTCAGAAACAAAGGCTAACTCAACCAGATTCACAAACTTGGTGAATGGAAAAAAAAAAAAGAAAAAAGAAAAAACTTACGGTGTTAACTACCTCCAGACAGGAAAACAGCAAACCACGGGGGACAGACATGACAGTCTGTCTCCTGACCTATGGCACAGGGAGCTAAACGGAAGTGAATCCCTTGGGCAAAACTGTCACGTCAGAAGTGAACGTTGCACACACAGAACGTGGAGCCAACAACACGGTCTGAACGCTGTGTGTGTGTGTGTGTGTGTGTGTGTGTGTGTGTGTGGTGTGTGTTGTGTGTGTGTGTGTTTGTGCGTGTGGTGTGTGTGTGTGTGTGTGTGTGTGTGACGTGTGTGTGTGTGTGTGTGTGTGTGTGTGTGTGTGTGTGTGTGTGTGTGTGTGTGTGTTAGTGTAGTGTGTGTGTGTGTGTGTGTGTGTGTTGGTGTGTGTGGGTTTTGTTTGTGTGTATGTGTGTGTGTGTGTGTTTTGTGTGTGTGTGTGTGGTGTGTGTGTGTGTGTGTGTGTGTGTGTATGTGCGTGTGTGTGTGCGCGCGCGCGCGTGCGCGAGTGCGTTGCACGCGCGCGCGCGCGCGGGTGTGGTGCGTGTGATAAATTTCAGTTTAAGAGGAGGAAAGTGTCTTTTTGAAACAGCTCCAGACATCATACGACTCTGGATGGCTGAATACGAAGGAAGGAAGGAAGGAAGCTCTTGCGGTGACTAACAACAAGGTCTTCTATACCGGCTCCACAATCACCAAGGGAATAACGTTCGTGCTCTGAGGGGAAAGAAATCACTCAAAGCTGAACGCAATCACCAGAAACAAAACTGAAAAGGCAGCATCAGAGATGGACACGGACAGTGTTTCAGTACAGCTGGGGCAGACCACAGTGAGCATCTCCAGGGCTGTCAACAACAGACAGACAAACGCAAGCAAAACAAACAAGCTAAACACAAAACAAACAAAACCAAGAAGTCACTCACGTCAAAGGATAATCGGATGTACATGTAGTTTTATATGTACACTTATTCATAACGTCAGTCAGTTCCGGTCCTTCAGCTGGATAAAACTAAGCCATGGTAAGTGTGTACCAACCACTCTGATCGTTTTCGCTCAGATTTTCCTTTAAAAAAAAAAAAAAAAAAAAAAAAAACGATTTGCAAAAAAAATCATGCTGAGAAAATTCCAGTGCAAACAAAGATACATTCAAAATGCCTACTCAGTGAAACAGCTCCGCAGAATGGACTGGACAGCAAGTGCTTGTTCCACTGGTTAAACTCTCACTATTCTAGTCACCAGATTACAAGAAAGAACTTGCATCTTACAAAGTTTTTATCAAGAAAAAAGGAAAAATGCTTTCAGACCACAGGAAGATGAACAGACCACAACTACAGAAAAAGCGGCTGGCAACAGCACAGACAAATAGCACAGACAAAAAAAAAGGACTGAACCCAAATCTTAAAAGCAAGCAAAGTCAAAGAGAGTGACACGAAAGATGAAATTACTATGCACACCGATTTCTAGATGACAGGGGCACAATTTACATCGAAAGATCCTCACTTCCACACTCTTCCCCTTCCATGGGATGGAATATTAAAAAAAAAAGTATACATTTTCAAGGGGGGGGCGGGGGGGGGGGGGGGGGGGGGAGGGAGAACTGAGAGAAGGGGAGGGGGGAGAAGGGAGCTATGAAGAAAGAGGGAGGGGGGGGCGGGAGAGAGAGAAGAGAGAAGAAAGAAGATTTACATAAAAGAGAAGAAGAAGAGGAAATCGAGAAGATGCCCCACTCCTCCCCTTCCATGGAAGAGGGGTAGGGGGGGGGGGGGGAGACAGAAGAAGGAAAGAGAAGAGATAACTTTTCAAAGGGAGGGAAAAAGAGGAGGAGAAATGAAAGAAGAAGAGGGTGGGGAGAAGAAGAGAGCGGGGGAGGAGAATGAAGAAAGACAAAGGAAAGAGAAAATAGAAGAGAACGAGAGAAAAAATTGGAGAAGAGAGAACAAAGAAGAGACGACAAAGCAGAATGGGGGGAGAAGAAAAAGAGAACCAAATTTGAGAGAGAGAAATTACGAGTTCCACAAGCGGAACAAATTACGAGACAAAGAGAGGAGCAGGACACGGCTTATTTCCAAAACCGAAGGCTTCTACCCACCCAAGCCTCTTTGGGTGGCATGGGTTTCACGTTAAAGGTACAAGCCGAAGTTTCTAGGTGAGAGGCGTCGTGCGAACATAACTCAACGTAAGCTGGCCAGGCTAAACGTGCGCGGAACAACAAGGCGCACCAAAGGGACGGTCAAGAAGGGTTTTTTTTTTTTTGTTTAGGTAAGCATCATGCAGAAAATCCTTAAAGGAACTGTGTTCAACTGTTGGCAAGAGCGTGGAAAGTTGTTTCAGGATGTCTCAGGGAGAGTTGTAAGCTGGTGCAGGAGTGAGAGGTTAGTCGAAAACCTCTGATGTCCTTTTTTTGCTCTAGCGATTGTTTGTTGTGAAACCTTCCGTTTCGTTCACAGGAAGAAAGGAAAGCGGGGTGTTTTTGTTTTGTTGGTAAACAGTGAATGAGGAAGCCATGAAGGCACTCTGAAGGGGAAGGGGGGAGGGGGAGGGGGGCAGACGTTCGGAGTAGGGATTAAAAAGGCTCTTAACTATGAGGAGATAAACGCCAGTAACAGCAGTGAAACAATAGGTGGGACGAGACCAAAAGAAGACCAAAGACGTCAACATGACAGATCAAAGGATCAGGTAGGAATGATATAAAATGTAGATTAGAAACCAAAATGTGGAGGTCTAAAGACTGGAAAAAACATATCTGGCTTTGTAGGGGGAAAAAAAAAAAATCGACCAATTCTGTTAATTCGGCTTACAGCACAGCCCGCTTGACGATGTACAAGGTACTGACCGCCATGTGGTTTGCGAGTAGTGCGGCGGTGGTCTTTATGCGCGCGCGCGGCGCGAGTGTTTGTGTGTGTGTGTGTGGTAGTGTGTGTGTGTGGGTGGTTTGTTGTTGTGGTGTGTGTGGGTGTGTATAAGATAAGATAATGTTGCTTATAGCCCCAAGCCGACCCCGCAACAAAGTGCCATATCAGGTCGTGTCACCACGTTTAAAATCAACTCACAGGTCATGTCATTTCACACAATTCTTTTAAAAGAGTGTGTGGGTGTGTGTCCCGTGTGTGTGTGTGTGGTGGGGTGTGTGCTGTGTGTTGTCTGTGTGTGAGCGCTGCGCGCACGTGGGTGTGTTTGTTGTGTGTGTTGTGTGTGTGTGTGTGTGTGCTGTGTGTGCTGTCCTGTGTGTTGTGTAAGATAAGGATAATGTTGCTTATAGCCCCAGCCGCCCCGCCAAAGGGCCCAATATACGGGCTGTCACCACGTTAAAAATCAACTAGGTTCATTCATTCACACAATTCTTTAAAAAGTGTGTGTGTGTGTGTGTGTGTGTGTGTGTGTGGTGTGTGTGTGTGTGGGTTCGTGGGTCGAGCGCGCGCGTGTGTGTGTGTGCCCTGTGTGTTCTGTGTGTGATGCGCGCACGCGAACGTTTGTGTTGTGTGTGTTGTTGGTGTGTTTGGGTGTTGGTTGTGTGTGTGTGTGTGTTGGTCGTGTTGTGTTGTTGTGGGTGTGTGGGTGTTGGGTGTGTGTAAGATAAGATAAATGTTGCTTATAGCCAGCGAACCGCCAAGGACAACTATCAGGGCTGTCAACACGTTAAAATCAACTCACAGGTCATTTCATTCACACAATCTTTAGAAGTGTGTGTGTGTGTGTGTGGTTGTGGGTGGGTGTGGGTGTGTGGCTGTGTGTGGGTGTGTGTGGGTGCAATGCGTCGGCGCGCGAGCGCGTGTTTGTGGTGGTGCGTGTGTGTGTGTGCGCAGCGCGCCGCGCTTTGTGCTGTGCGTGCGTAGTGTGCGTGCTGTGCGTGCGTGTGTTGGTGTGTGTGTGTGTGTGTGTCGTGTGCGTGGATGCGTGACGTCTGTGTGCATGCCGTGTTAAGAGTTGTGGGTGGAGATGATGGCAGGAACACGGAAAGGGCAGAAAGCCACGTGACGATCCCCACTTTCTCAAAAGGCATGGCGGGTGGGAGGGGGAAGAGGGTGGGGTGGAAAGTTTAAGGAAGTAGCAGTAGGGGTGGGAGAGGTCGTGGCATGATATCTCCCATAATATGTAGCAGACAACTTGCGTTATCTAATCATATCCAGACTACTGGCGTTGGGGATACACGTTTACTCTTATCATAATAATAATAATAATTATTATTATTTTTATTATCCATTATATATTACAAAAAAACTACTAATATTATCATCATCATCAACAGCAGCAATAGTAATAGTAGCAGCAGGGTCGTACTTTTTGTAATATATTTTGTCATCCGTCCATTACTCTTTTGACCGCAAAAAATAATACTAGCCCGATTTTTTTTTTTTAAATCCCATGTGAAAACAGTAAACAGAATGCGCTGAACATTGAATATCTTCCCCTGTTTTTTTTCGTAAGGTAAAAACACGAACCCGGTGGTTCAATCAGATGGCGCTGACGTGGCATTCCGTAAACTAACGGAAACAATGCAACAACTTCCAACAATGTTGACTATACCACCTGCCATCTACACACTTTTCTTTTTACCCCTTGGAAAAGGACTTTCCAATTAAAATATAATCTCCTTATCATTCAAAGCGCACCCCCCCCCCAAAATCCCTCCCCCCCCCCCCACCCCCCAGCCCCGCCACCTCATCCTCCTTTGGGCCACTCGTGCATTAGGGAGTTCAAAGGGTTCAAACTCATAATATCTGAAGCAGGGA
>JADBJO010002259.1:281249-287143 GCA_016801955.1 Conus betulinus
TGTGCGCGCGCGCGTACATGCGTGCGCGCGTGCGTGCGTGTGTGTGTGTGTGTGTGTGCGCGCGCGCGCGCGCGCGTGCGTGCGTGCGTTGCGTGTGTGTGCGCGCGTTGCGAAAGCGTGTATGTCTGTGTGTGTACCTACGTGCATGCACTCACAGATTTCTACTTCAGACCCTCCAGACTTTCTCCCCCAGTTATTCTCCGATTCCGCCTCAAACACCCTCAATCCTCCCCTTTGAGACAGATTCCAACAAAACAAACCCCCCTTGACAGACGACCCCCCCCGAACCCCAGCACCAAAAAAACGTCGCCCCCGTTGTGCCATCAAACGGCGGTTTCCGCCCCCGACCCGCCCTGTCCGCCCCCCCCCCCCCCCCCCCCCCCCCCCCCTTTCCCCCTCCTCCCCTCGCCCTCCTCTCAGGACTAGCACAGGGTGCCATCTCTTCAAAGCCCTAGAAATCCGGTTGACCCGATCTGGTTCCTGAAGTTACTACATGCTGCTATTATATTTTCTTAATGTTATTATACGATAACATTAGCCTTGTCCACGTAACAAGACATCCACGAGTCATTAGGCGTATTTAATACCATCTGACTGCGCCATTGGCCTTGTTAGCTGTGGAGGTTTTTTTCCCCTCTTAATTCGATGATTAAAGTAACCTTTTTTTATAGACCACATAACAAGGCATTCACGAGTCATTAGGCGTATTTAATACCATCTGAACATGCGCCATTGGCCTCGTTAGCTGTGGAATGTTTTTCCCTCTTAACTTGATGATTACATTAACTTCTTTGATATCCAGTAACAGGGTATTCACGAGTCATTAGGCGTATTTAATACCATCTGACTGCGCCATTGGCCCTGATAACTGTAAACCCCCCCCCCCCCCCCCCACCCCCCCCCTCCACCCCCCATCTCTCTCTCTCTCATTCTTTTATATATTCGCTTTTGATATTCGATGAAAAAACTTTTTTTGTCCACGCAAAAGGCATTCACGAGTCATCAGGCGTTTTTTAATACCATCTGACTGCGCCATTGACCCTTTTGCTGTGGACACCCTCCCGATCTTCCTTTCCTTCTCCTTGATTTGATGATTACCTAAACGTTATTAGTCCACACATAACTGAGCATTTCACGAGTCATTAGGCGTATTTAATACCATCTGACTGCGCCATTGGCTCTGTTGCTGTGGAGACCCCCCCAAAAAACCCCCCCCCCCCCCCCCCCCCACCCACCATCTCTCTCTCCCCTTCCCGTTGATTTGACGATTACCTAAACGTTATTAGTCCACGTAACTGAGCATTCACGAGTCATTAGGCGTATTTTAATACCATCTGACTGCGCCATTGGCCCTGTTGCTGTGGAGACCCCCCCCCCCCCCCCCCCCTCTCCCCCTTCCCGTTTGATTTGATGATTACCTAAACGTTTTAAGTCCACGTAACTGAGCATTCACGAGACATTAGGGCGTATTTAAATACCATCTGACTGCGCCATTGGCCCTTTTGCTGTGGGAGGACCCCACAAACCCCCCCCCCCCCCCCCCCTTCCCGTTGATTTGTTGATTACCTAAACGTTTTAAGTCCACGTAACTGAGCATTCACGAGTCATTAGGCGTATTTAATACCATCTGACTGCGCCACTGGCCCAGTTAGCGCTGTGGAGGATTAATTCGCTTTTTTATTTATTCTATTTTAGTTCTCTTATGCCTTGGACATTCTGTGGTGGGCATAGGATCACGTTTTTTTTTCTAGAACCAAGGAGATGGCACCTTCTGTTGACCCCAGTCGAAAGTCGAAAAGAGATGGGGACATTTAGAAATGAGCGTGCTTCGGAACCACTGTTTGATGGCACTGGGGGAAGGCGCCGGCGCCGAGGGTTCGGGCGGACGTCCACCAAGGTGAGGTTGTGATTGCTGGAACTTGTCTCAAAGGGCAGGAAGTCGGGTTTTTGAAGACGGGTCGTGAGAATAAGTGAGGAAAAAGGCCATGGCGGGACTGAAATAGAATCTTCTCCTCTCTCTCTCTCCCCCCCCCCCCCCCCCCCCCCCCCCCCCCAGTCTGTCAGTCAGTCCGTCCGTCCGTCCGTTCCTCCTTCCCTCCCTCTCCCGAGTCTGTCAGGTCTGTCTGTCTCTCCATTCGTCATCCCTCCCCTCTCTCCTCTCTCTCTCTCTCTCCTCTCCCCCGAGTCTGTCTGTCCGTCCGTCCGTCCCTCCCTCCCTCCCTCCCTCTCCCCGAGATCTTATGTCCCCGAGTCTGTCAGTCTGTCCTGTCCTCGTTCCCTCCCGTCCCGTCCCTCCCTTTCCGTCCGTCCTCGCCGTCCCGTGTCGTGTCCGTCCGTTTTCTGTGTGTGGTTTTGTGCGTATTCGTGTGTGTGTGTGTGTGTGTGTGTGTGTGTGTGTGTGGGTGTGTGCGTGTGTGTTGCGTGTGTGGTGTGTGTGCGTGTGTGTACGTGCGCGCGTGTGTGTGTGTGTGCGTGTTGTGTGCATGTGTGTGTGTATGTTTGTGCGGGCGTGTGTGTGTGTATGTGCATGTGCATGTGTGCACGCGCGCGCGCGCGCGCGCGCGTGGGTGTGTGTGTGTGTGTGTGTGTGTGTGTGTGTGTGTTGTGTGTTGTGTGTGTGTGCGTGTGTGAGCGCGCGCGCATGCGTGTGTGCGGCGGACATGTATAAAAGGGTGTGTGTGTATGCGCGCGTGCGCGTGTGTGCTTGAGTGGTGTGTGTGTTTGTGTGTGTGTGTGTGTGTGTGTTTGTGTGTGTTGTGTGTTTGTGTGTGTGTGTGTGTGTGTTTGCGCGCGCGCGCGCGCGCGCGCGTGTGTGTGTGTGTGCATGTGGTGAATGTGTGTGGTGTCGTGCGCGCTCGAGCGCGCGTGCGTGTGTGTATTTTATGTGTGTGTGTGTGTATAAAGAGCGTTCGCAAGTGACTTATCCGATCAAAAAAAAAAAAAAAAAACCGATCGCTTTCCAGAGAACTCTTTTAAGATAAGCTGAAGTTCCGAAGTTACAGCGGCCTTTCTGCGTTCCACGCCATGCCCTAGAAATGCAAACAAGGGAGTGGGGAGACAACCTTTTTCTTTCTTTGCGAGCCAAACCTGACACGAAAGATAATCATACGTTTTGCCTTAAACTGAGGGTTGTGAAAATGAGGGAACTCTTCAGTGTGATCGTGTGCGTTATTTGTTTATTCACTTACCGTGTGTGTTAGCTGAATTTTGTCCTAAGCGGCGCTGGGGAGGTGTTCGGTGCCCTTTTTCGTGTGTTTGTTTTTGTTTACTGCGGAGCATGTCCCACTTCTCGGTTGTTTGTTACTAAGCTCCTGACCTCTCTTCTGAGTGTATTCCTCATTGACTTCACTTAAAACTTAGAGTTTTCACGTTTACCATATTCTCCTGACACTAAATTACATTTTACAGATAAGCTTACCTACAGATGTCGGAATTCTCAAACATCTCATTTTAAATGTCATATCAAACCAACTATACATAAACTTGTTAGAACATTGTCACTATCACTTCCCTTTGAACTCGTTCAAAATGTCATTTAGCACGTATCACGTTGAAGCTTTTAAGAATATACGTCAATATCGCCGACCTCGTTTTTAAATTTAATTTCATATTAATCATACGGAAATTTGCTAATAATGTAGTCACTATTTAACGCTCTTGACCTCATTTTTGAAACGACTTTTTCTATCAACGGTTCTGAAACTTTCAAAGCTGTAACAGGAAAGGAAACACTGTCTTGGGATCGCACGGACCAACCAGTGAAAAAGGCAGAACATCTGTCAGAAAGTAATCACAATCTGACCTTACTGACCTCCCTTCAAACCTCATTTCATGTCAACCATATCAAACCCTGTCTCAGAGTCGGTTTTGAAACTCACACCAAACGAACAGAAATGGCTCAAATTACTTGCGAAATCGACATTAATTAACACTCGATCGTTTTAAATGAAAGTGTTTTGCAGATGTTTGTTACACGGCTGAAATAAATCTTTCTATACCCCATACTAGCTCTACATTTGGAGGGGGGGGGGGGGGGGGGGGGGGGGGGAAGCAGACTAACTAAAAAAACATGTTTCCAATTAGTGCGGTTTTGTGAAAGAGGGGAAGAGGCAGAAGAGCAAAGAGAAGAGAAGAAGAAGAAGAAGAAGAAGAGAAGAAGAAGAAGAAGAAGAAAAGAAGGAAGAAGGGGGAAGGGGGGAAGGGGAAGGGGGGGGGGGGTGGGAAGACAGGGCGGGAAGAGCGTCAGTTAAAAACAAAAGGAACAAGAAAGAAAGAAACCAGATTTCACCGTGAGTCAAAGCACTGTGTGACAGGGAAAAAAAAAAAAAAAAAACGAAATTTACACAGTGGCAGTGAACACTAGCAACATCATACCTATCGCAATGATCAGTATTATTGTTCGCTCACAACGACTACTGATATTTAGAGTACTGCTATTACTGGTGGCCTACGCTATGCTCTTGCTACTTTGCTACTACTACTGCTACTACTACTACTGCTACTACTAGTACTGCTGCTGCTGCTGCTGCTGCTATATGGCCAAAACATCACGATAGTCATGACAAGACGACCTAACAAAAGTTTGTCAACAATTGGTGCTCAGCACGTACATTTCAAAAGCATGTAAACTCTCTCTCTCTCCCTCCTCTCCCCTCCTCCTTCCTCCCTCCGTTTTCCTCCCTCCCTCCCTCCCTCCCCTCTCTCTCTCTCTCTCCTCTCTCTCTCTCCTCCCTTCCTCCCTCCGTTTCCCTCCCTCCCCCTCTCCTCTCCCTCTCTCTCCTCTCTCTCTCCTCTCTCTCTCTCCTCTCTCTCTCTCTCTCTCTCTCTCTCTCTCTCTCTCTCCCCTCGCCCACCGGTGAGAGAAGACGTCAACTAAATGAAAGGGTGATGGGTAAGAGTCAGAACGCGTTTTCGAGGAAACAATTTTTAGGAAAAGCTGTCAAAACTTGTGGTCAGGTCTGCTTGGCGAACAGAGAAAAGGGAGCTGGTCACAGATGGAGGGACCCTAGCATGAAAGGGAAACGTCGGTCGTATGATCTAGGCCTAAAAGAAGGAAGTCTGTACATGTGGATGTCAGAAAGAAGAACGCTGTCCGTATGGTTTTGGCCGAAAAGATGGGAGTCTGTAGATATGGACGTCAGCAGCAGAACGAAGATGAAGAGGTGTGGACGGACTGAGGGGTTCAGCGTGAAACGCTGGAGCCTGGTCTTCAAAGCGACTTAAACGACAGAAGAGAAAGAGACTGGACTATACCCATTGCTCAACGTGCGACCGGCGAAGGGGAACAAGAGAGACAGGAACAACCAAGCATGGTAAGAGAAATCCAGAAACATGCCGTGCACCACTGCCCTGATTTCATTAAGGCTAGATCCTCAGGACTAGAGAAAAGAATTCCGTTATCTGGTGCACACTGGACAAAGGAGCGCGTAAAAGCAAGAGACAGCTTCTTCATTAAGAAAGGGGCGGAACGAACCGATTCTTCTACGCTCGACGTGGACGGTGCGACTGGAGAGTTGTTGAAACAAAGAGTTTCGCCAACCCCAGTACCACCCACATTGCTTACCCTGTGAGACAATCTGATTTCTGGCTTGTCTTGTTTGCACGCTAAAGAAAGAGCAGATCTATGAAAGAAAGAAAAAGAGAGGGGGGAAAAAAGACAGGGGGGGGAAAGGGTGGAGTACACAGTTTTAAAACCGACGCTGGGAGACGGGGAGATAAAGTTTTGTGGCCGCCATAACTCTCCCCAAGGCGCTGCTATGTACATGGAACAAGGGCTTAAAAGGCGACTGTTGAACACGAGCCTCGGAGGTCATGACCATTGCTAAGAGTGAGTGATAACATGAGGGCCTTAGATGAGCATTTCATACGACCTTCAGCCTCCCATCCTGCACCGC
>JADBJO010002259.1:297673-329293 GCA_016801955.1 Conus betulinus
GATAGACAAAGAGAAGATAGAAGGCGAAAGAGTGAAAGAGGGGGACGAAACAAAAATCTCAATAGGGCACCAGAGAGAGAGAGAGAGAGAGAGAGAGAGGAGAGAGAGAGAGAGAGAGAGAGAGAGAGAGAACAGTAAGAGACAGATAGAATAGGAGAAAAGGTGAGGAGGGTTGGGGGACTAATTAGAGAGAGAGAGATACAGACAGACAGGACGAGGAGGGAGAGAGAGAGAGAGGAGAGGGGGGGGGGGGGGGGGGGGAAAGAGAGAGATTTATCTTCAAAAGAAATCAAGCCTTCTGTTGTGGTTTTCTCTGAAAATGACAATGCGATGCTTTTTTTCTCTGACATTGAATGCTCAAATGCTTTTAATCAGCTGTTTTTCCTCTGACACTGAATGGCTGAAATGCTTTCAGTCAGATGTTTTTCCTCTGACACTGAAGCTGAAATGCTTTCAGTCAGATGTTTTTCCTCTGACACTGAATGCTGAAATGCTTTCAGTCAGGAGATGTTTTTCCTCTGACACTGAGTGCTCAAGTGGAGAGGTCCTGAATCAAACGCTAAAAATAAAAATCATGATCAGAACTCAGTTCCTCTGTTATAAATGTGTGGAAAAAAGTTGTGAGTTGTGATTATAACAAAGATGATAAAGTAACGGTCTGCCCCTGTTACAACAAGCAAATGCTCAGTAAGAGGTCACATTGCTGAGTGGTTAGTTTCCTTGCTTTCACTCCAGCGACCGCGGTTCTTCATTCTATTCACATCAGGGAAAACTCCACTGCCGAAATGCGAAAGTCTTGCTTAATATGAACATTATGCAGGTAATTTGCCTGTTGTAAACATTGTGCAAATTGCTCGCCTAATGTTCACATTTTGCATAATGTTCACATTAGGCGATTATCCACATCGAGCGTAACTATATATGCATATCGTGTTGAATTGTTTACACTGGTGTGGCTTTCTGCCAGTTTTTTTTAGGAAGTGTCCAAAAACTGCTGCTTTGAGCGATTGGCAAGAATTTTGGTTAAAGCCAGCCAGACACAGTCATTATGGATGAAATGGCGAATCTCGCTGAGTTATCGTCCAGTCGACCACGAGAGGAGGGGGCGGGGGGGGGAGGGGGGAGGGGGGGAAGGGGGGGAGGGAGAGGAGCGTGTGGGTGTGTGTGCAGGATTGAAAGTAAGTTAACATGGTAATTATGATACGTAAACATTGGAAGGTAAGGCTCAGTAAATAGTTAAGAACAGAAAGTACATATTTAAGACTTAAACATCCTAATTTTTCACAAAAAAGTATTAATCAGCATCATCATCATCCGTCATTAACACCAAATCCATTACCAACATCCACAACAACGAGAACAACAACAACAACAATGACAGTTAACATGCAAGCACACAACTCACCCCAAAACCCCGTCGTCAGGGATTTCATTACACTTTATTACACTTTATTACCAGTATTTTGTCTCACTTTGTATGGCACACTCGCGGTCACAGAAAAAACTCTTTCCCCCCCCCCCCCCCAAAAAAAAAAAAAAGCACTCTCGTACATATTAAACATACAAATTGAAATTCGACTAAAGGTTTGTCAACAGCAACAACAACAACAAAAAACAAACCAAAAAAAAATTAATTCATCAAACAAAAATAAGTATGTAAGAGAAAAACATTAAAAATGAAAAACGAAACTAATGGCATAAAAATGTAACGAACAAATTCTCGTCCATTATATATATATATATATATATATATATATATATATATATATTATATATATATATATATATGAAAAAGAAACCTTCCCCCCTCCCCCACCACCAAAAAAAAAAAAAAAAAAAAAAAATCAAAGCAAAAGCGCCATGGCAACCAGAACGTCATAACAAATTCAGCATTGTCAACGATGATAACAATGCCAAAGACTGTTGACAAAAGACAAAGGTTCTTTTTTTTTTCTGTCTAAACCGACATTTCATCTGTTATCAAGAACAACAACAGAAACTATTGTTACGGTACGGGTTTTTTTTTCTTTAACACAGTGTCCTCGTTGCTTACATAGTTCGCCGTAAACACATAGTTGCATAGTTTGGTAATTTTAAGAGGAAAACAAAACATCTAAGAAAGGCACGGGGATAACTGTTAAACTCTCAACACACACACACACACACACACACACACACACACACGCACACACATATACGCACGCACGCACCTGCAAGCTTACAGTCTAATTACACACACAAAGGCAAGTTCATGAAAAGCATACTTTTCGAGTCGGAGACGAAAAAAAAAAAAAAACTAATCTAAAAGCAATTCCAACCCACTGACAAAATTACACACACACACACACACACACACACACACACACACACACACAACACACAACATACGCACATGTGAGCATGCACACACGCAGGCGCTCGCTCGCTCGCAGTCCACATGCATGTGATGGAGAAGTGGTTATCTCAGTTTAAGTCAAAGTCTGTTGTTGTTGTTCATTTTTATCTAATTCTCACCGCAAATGTGGAAAGTCAATATTTTCAGAAAACCCACGAACAGTCACTATGTGTCTCTCGTATACAGTCGTCTGAAATGCACAATTGGAAGCCTTGATTCGATTCTGTCTCTATCCTTATTTCTTTCCATTATTTTATTTCCTTTCATCACTTTTTTGTATATGTAACCGAACTTAGCGGTCATGATTAACAGATATGGATGTGACGACTGTGTCACTAACATTCACAAGAAGAATAAATCAAATCAGGCAGTGAAAGTACTTTTCCTAATTTTCTTATAAAAATGAGAACGGAACATTCTGCTAGAATAAGAACAGAAAAAAAAATTCAACCCTGATACTTGAAAAAAAAAATCACAGAGAGAGAGAGAGATAGAGAGAGAGAGAGAGAGAGGAGAGAGAGAGAGAGAGAGAGAGAAGAATCAAGTCTACGGCAGGTGAATATGTATATATAACACATTGAGATGAATAGAGAGTTACACCCACACACACACACATGCAAGCATACACACACTCACTCTTTATCTCTCTCTCCCACTCTCTCTCTCTGGCTCTCTCCCCCCCCCCCCCCCCCCCCCCCACCCCCCCCCCCCCCCTCATACACACATGCACGCACGCGCTAATGCAAAGAAATGAACCACCCCACAAAAGAGAAAACAGCCTGCAGAAAATTAAACGAATATACACTTACAATCATAAACGCGTTATATACTTTCTACACACGTGATCAATTAGAACAGCCCCCCCCCCCCTCCTTCCTTCCATCTGTCCGATTCCCTACTACCCTTCAAGTTCGACCAGTCCCCGACCGATCCTTCAGCGCCCCAGCTCCCTCCCCCACCCCTAACCCCCTCCCCTCTCGGAATCTCCCCCCCCCCCCCCCCCCCCCCCCTTTTCCTTTTCCTCTTCCGACTTGACACTCACGAACAGACTGCTCGCACGTTGCACGCACACATGATCAACAGCTAGTGATGAAAACATGAAAACGTATGCCGTAATGTCAACAAGAGGAAACAAAAGCAAACGAAGAAACGGGATGGAACGCAGGTAAAAACGCGCCGAAAGGACTGTCCGCATACAAGAAATACTAACAACGCTCAGACTGTGTGACTGGAGAAAAACTAGGCGTATTGAGGAGCCGGAATTAGCGGCATAAGACTAATGCCAGCACAGGAGAGGAACGGAGAGGAGACAAAAACATTAAAAAAAAAAAAAAACCCCGAAAAAATGAAATAAAAAGAAATAAGATAATGAAACAAATGTACAAATTAAAAAGAAAAAATTCATGGGAATCTATTCTCTGTGCTAATTTGTTTCCTCGCAGCAACCCAGAGAGTAATGACAAATGTCCAAAGAAAATTCCGTTGCTGTTTACGAAATGATTTTTTTTTCCCTCTTTTCCTGAATAACTGTATCTTTCTTGTTATGGTGGTTCTTTCGTCTTCTGCCTACCTTATTTTTTCTTTTCTGCTTAGAATTGAATGTTGGGCCCATTTCTTTTCTTTTCTTTTTTTTTTTTTGAACTCTACTGTTTAGAATACATCGGAACTAGGATACTTTAAAGAGAGATTAGGAGTTTCTGTTTGTTTTTGTATTTCTTTTTCTGTAAACGGGATACATTTTAACGATCGTTTCATTGCATTAAGTTTTATTTCCAAAAAAGAACGAAAAAAGAAATCTGACCATATCATTCTTAATTTCGAAGTGAGGTGTGACGGTAGGCGGAAATTAAACATCTTTTAAAAGAAATCGCAATTATTCCGCCAGATCAAAGGGATACAAACAAATTACAAGACAAAAAACACGACGCGTTTCGACCTCTTTGGTCTTCTTCAGGCAAGAGAAGCAACATTCAGGACAATGAAAACGAAGAACGAGCCAGTACTTGTCTTCACACACTGGGCGCAAAATGGACATTGAAAAGGAAAAACGAGCCCCAATTCGAGAAGATAAACCGACTGCTCGTCTTTCGTTTTCTTGGTCCTGAATGTTGTTTCTCTTGCCCGAAGAAGACCAAACAGGTCGAAACGTGGCGTGTGTTTGTCTTGTCATTTGTTTGTTCCCTTTTAGTCTGGCGGATTGATTATAGTTTCTCTTCAAAATTCGCGTCATTTTGATTAGTTCTTAACAATAATATTTCAATGAAGATGAAGAAATTCGTATGTCATCGGTTTCCATAATTATATATCATACTCGCATGGATGTACTGTTTGTCCCCTTTAATCGATTTGATTAACTGATTGGTCTGTTCATTCTACCTGTTTACGTTTGACCTATTTCTTGATTTATTCATTTGTAATTTATTTCATGATTTACTGAAACTCATTTTTTTATTTAAAAATGCTTTACTCACCTTTCTTTTCTTTTTTTTTTTCTCCTTTTCTTCAGAAAAGGACGGAATTCGCCCTAGCACTAGGTTTCTCTACAGGTTTCTGTATCGTCCGGCGATGTTTGGAAATTCCCGCCGATGTTGTCAAGGTGTTCGTTTTCGAAAAAAAAAAAAATTAATTAAATAAATAAACAGTCCGTTTAGGGAATTTCGTTTTTTTTTTAAAGTTTAGTGCGTGCGAGAAACCGATTCAGAGTATTTAGTCGTCATAGCAACACAAAAGCCATAGTAACATGTAAAGAAGGAGGGATCCGTACCAAAAAAAAAAAAAAAAAAAGTTGTCCTTGTGTCTGCCGACAATCGACCGTGATGCAAGTCTTTTCAAAACTGGTCAGTACGAGTATAAGAAAGGCAGTGCTGGCGAGGAGAAGAGAGAAAAAAGAATGGTGGGGAAGGGAGGGATGGTGGAGACATGAGGGGGAGGACGATGGAGGAGGGGGACAAATGGAAAGTCTCTTCCTGTTGCAAACGCACGCTCTCTCTCTCTCACTCTCACACACACACACACACACACACACACACACACACACACACACCCACGCACGCGCACGCAAAACGCGCACAAAGCAACACACTGGCGACACACATACACACACACACCAACGCACAAAGAAAACCGCACAATAAAAACTGGAGTAATATATGAAAAGGCAGTAACAAGTCACCACAGAACAGGAAAAAAAAAATTACAACCAAAACACTGTGAAGGGAAGAAATACTTCAAAGACAGATTAAGCTATAGCATCAGATGATCATGATAATGACCATGAAGATGAACAAATGGTAATGATAATGAATAGTAAACATAATATTAATAACTAGATAAATTAATAGGTAAGTAATAAACAGACATATAATAACCATCATCCACGTCAGAAGACGGAGGACGAGGAGGAGACACTCAATCCGAGTGAATTCATAATGACAAGACTTGGAAATCTGTCACGATAATAGCAGCATTCACCATTACCATCACATTACATCGCTAGACAGGATAATCTACACAGTAATAAACACTGAAAAGATGATAATGATAATAGTGATAATGAGATCATAATATAGAAATAATGATAATAATGATAATAGTAATAATATAATGCCGTTGATAATGAGCAGCTATTTAGAAGCACAATCCCATACTGATTTAATGATGAATTTGAGAAGGCATGATGGTGACCAATAAAAACTGACACCATCCATTCTGACCATCACAATAGTAGCGCCATTAATAATGACTTAAGATCTCCAGAAGTACAATAACACTTATTGTGATCATGATTTTTGAGAAGCACTGCGATGACTGTTGACTGATAAAACATTTCCTTATCAATTCTGACCATATTTCCTTAGTAATAATAATTTGAAAACTTGGTAATCGTCGTCATCTTTATGATCGTCATCATCATCAACTTTGATCATGAAAATAGTAATAATAGCGATAATAATGACGATGATAACGACAATAATAATAATATACAGCAGCAGTAACTGGATAACTACCTATCGACCAGTTCCCAGAATTTGGGGGCGAGCTGATGGCGGGGGTTTACATGAGCCTAGTAATCGTAACAGCAATAATGAGAATTTAAGAAAAGGCACTAGATAATTTTTTTAAGGAACTAGACTAGAGAATCAAGAAATATCTAATTCTCATTCGTGACTGGATGTCTGGTGTACACACTGCACGAGTGAAGACGTACATGAACGGAAATCCGCAAATATGACGAAGTCTGATTTTTCTTTCCTTCATCTGGTAAGGACGGAAAAGTGAAACTAGTTGGACTGATCGATATTAGGGCAAAATGCCCCCCCCCCCCCCCCCCCCCCCCGCTATCACTCACAGTCTTCTCGCTCGCTCGCTCACACACACTTTCGCTCACCCCTTCTTTCTCCGTCTCTTGAACCATTTCAAGAGAAAGGGTATAAGAAAAAAAAAAAAAAAAAAAAACGAAATAAAAAAAAGAAGCAAATCGAACCCATAACTGTGTGATTGTCTTTTCAACATGTGCGAAGTCTCGGCGTTATCTCCAACAACAAAATCATGATAAAGAAAATCATTCACCTCATGAAAAGAAAGTCCTAGGAACGATAAGGGTTGTAGGGATGGAGGCGAGGGTGGGGAGGGGGCAAAGGAGGGAAAGGTGGGGCAAAGGAGGGGGAGGGGGGAAGGAGGGATTCCGTACCTCACAATTGAAACGGCAGCCTGTGTGTCTTGGGTTACGGAAGTGACCGAACCGGTTTACGTTATGAGGAGCTAAGTGTGATCCAATCAATCAATCGATTAATGCATCGCCGCTCACTCGGTGTTCAACCCGACATTTCAGTGATCTACGGAAAACGCTTGTATTTTGTAATCGTATTTTCAGTCAGAAAAAAAAATTCATATTTCATTGGTTTCTACAAACATTCACATTTTACATTTTCACGTTTGTTTCTACTCATTTATTTTTATTACCATTTTGAGATCATGTTGTACATTTTCCCCTTGTTTCTTTTCTTCGTTGCATTTATTGACATTCATTGGGCGTGCTCCGGGCACCCAAGTTTTAACCATTTATTTCTTCTCTAGTGATGCTCGTCAACTAGCTTGCCGATGCTGTGAAGTTGTTCGTTTTCGGCAGAACCCATCTCCTCTCCAAGGATCCTCCCTCTATACCGGGACCGTACGAGCATCCTGTGTCAAATATTGGCCATAACATAGACATGCTTTGGATCTGAGGGCGGACAGGAAGGGAATGAGAAGTTTGGGGGGGGGGGGGGGGGGGGGGATGATGATCTCCCTGTCCCCTTTAAATGTGTAGACACTCGGTCATATCTAAGGCCCCGTCTTCAATGACAGCACGCGTGTGTGTCCTGCACTTCTGGACCCGCCTTGGCTTAAGGGCTGTGTCAGGCCAATTGACGTAGGCTAGAACACCAATGCTACATCAAAATGTTGTTCTGCTCTGCATAGTTATGCGGGGATTGTCTTCAGTTGTGACAAGCTCCTAGCATAACGCCATCAGTCTCCAAAATCCCCCGAAGTCGGAGTGTGGCTGCCCACGTGGCGGGGTAATCAAAAACGGTCACACACGTAGTGTTCTCATCCCCAGCTGATGCATTTGTATCCATAGTGTTCAAATACTGTGGCTGTTCGGATGATCCCTGCAGTCTTTTAGCCAGGGCACGACGCATCATCATCATCATCATCATCATCTGGGACTAACAGAAACGCACCAAGTGCCACACAGGAGCAGATCACAATCTAATATGGGGTTCCCAAAGAGACCAATTAACAGAACAGAAAAAAAAAAACTTAACGTGAAATGTTTGAACCTAATGTCTAAGGCCCCTAAAAAGGATCAAAGGCATGCCGACAGAAACGGTCAGCTCTTCCGTGTTGAGCACCAGATTCCTAGGGATATGATAGTAATCATCGTAATAATGATATAAGTACTATAGTTTCGGCGAGAACTAGTTTTGATGATAATGATGATGATAATAATAATAATACTGATGATGCTAATGATAATAATCATAATGAGACGATGGCTGTGTTTCAAACAAAAAGACGGCACACAATCAAAAGTCAACAGCCCACTGCCTTGGCACAACTACAGTCGGCGACGTACAATCACCAGCATCGTAATCAAACCTCATTACGATGATCATCGTAAGGCACCGAGGAAGATAAAAATCAAAATAAAATCGTCACAGGCTTGGCGCGGACTAGAACTTGTAGATGAACACACACCATACAACGACGATTGCGCCCCCCCCCCCCCCCCCCCCCCCCCCCCCCCCCCCCCCCCCAAAAAAAAAGCACTTTGTCCCTGGAACACGATAACAAACACTCGATCAAAAAGATTTTTTTTTTGCATGTCTCATACCTACAAAATGGTCGCCTATGCTATCGGTCAGTTCAAACACGAGAAAAGGCGTCTATCAAACAAAAAAAAAAAAAAAAAAAAAAAAAAAAGCTAGCGTGTGGACACGGCATTCTGAGAGTTTTTCCTGTGAACGTACTTAACGTAGTCACTGTGTTAGGGATGTCGCGTTCCCTGCACATACAACAGAGTGAAACAAAGGGGGGGTAGATGCACATGTTCAAGGCACATTGAGAGAGAGAGGAAAAAAAAAACAAAACAAAAATAAAATACAAACAAACGAAGAATTGACCACTAGAAGACATCATCGTACTGCTGCTGGGTTTGAACACGGTTGTCGTACGACTTCGGCGGACACATCCGGGGCCTTCGTGAAGAACCCGGATGACAGTTAGCTTGAAGTGGGGTGGGGGGAGGGTCCGGATCTTGGCGATGCATGCTGCGTTTGAACGTCTTCACGTGTCTGTCCAGATTTCCTGATTTCTTCTCGACCACCGTCTACCTGGAATAAAGCAGAAAGAGTGAAAAGAAGAGAGCATGACATATAAATAAGGGTCATAGTAAAGTAGCGGTGTAGAGAGAGAGAGAGGGACAGGTTGAAGACTGAACAAGAGGAAAGTGATCTGGTGACAGACATAGACAGAGAGAAAGCTCGTAACAGGTGAAACAAATTGTTCCTCGCTTAGTTTCTATTGCAAAAGTAGCGGTGGAGAGAGAGAGAGAGAGAGAGAGAGAGAGAGAGAGAGAGAGAGAGAGAGAGAGAGAGAGAGAGAGAGAGAGGGAGGGAGAATGAGACACGCACACACACACACACACACACACACGCACTCGGCACACTTGCGGCATCACAGCTCCCGTGGAATCCCTCTGACATACATCACAGAGCAGATTGGGTTGCTTTGTTTTCTGGAAAAGAAGCGGGGCGGGGCGGGATGGGGTGGTGGTGGTGGTGGTGGGAGAGTGAGAACGTAGGTGAGAGCGAGAAGGGGGAAAGGAGGAGGAGGAGGAGGGGGGAAGGAAGGGGGGAGGAGGGGGGGGGGGGGGTGAAAGGAGGGAGAGAAGGGGTTGAACCAACCAAGCAACCAGCCAAACACACACATGATTTGTACCGCACTATGCACTGCACGTGATATCGAATGGCAATTTTCCAGTGGATTTGCACAGCGGAATTGCAGCGAGTGCAAAGAGGCTGTCAGTTTAAAGCGGTCTGTTCGTTCGTTTGTTTGTTTTGTTTTCAAGAGGAATTCACCCGCTATGGCCAACACACTTGCTGCGTGCCAAAGTGTCATTTGTCTTTGGCACTGATCGTAAATTATCTACTTCATATTACTATTGTGTGCCTCCCTCCCTCAGTCTCTCTCTCCTCTCTCTCTCTCTCTCTCTCTCTCTCTCTCTCTCTCTCTCACACACACACACAACACACACACACAGAGTCGAAGAGGTAAATGTAGAGAGAATGAGTAACGATGACTGTGATAATTTGTGTTTAAAAAGGACCAGGATCCATCTGGAGGAGATCAAATCCATGACACAAATAAAGTGAAAATCGAAATATAAGTTATCAGTATGTCTGCCGACACACATTCACTTGCCACGCACACACTGAGAGAAAACCCTGATTATGCTGAATGGATTCACACAGGTAAACTATGAAGTTCATCATGGCTTCATGTTTTGTCGATAGTAACCATATTACACGAAAACTAGATGGTGTTACAGGGTTTCCAGAAGAACGAGCAAGAAGTCTCTTCCTCCATACCCCCCCCCCCCCCCCCCCCCCCCCCCCCCGGTCCATCCTCTATCCCCCCTCGCCACCCCTAAAGAAAAAAAGCCAACAAGAACAAAACAATCCCCCAATCAACCAACCAAAAGAAAACAAATGAAAGCAACTGAACAGACGTTGTGTGAAGATTTGTTGTAACTGTAGTAGGTATGCATGTGGTATTAAATGGCAATTTTCCCAGTGGACTGGCGGAGAGGAATGTCTCCTCAACGCAAAGAAATGAAGTCAGAATGCACAGGGTTGCTCGTATTGTTATTCCACTACCCCCAGTCCCCCCCCCCCCCCCCCCCCCCCCCACACACACACACACACACACACACACACACACTCCATCCCCACCTCTCTTCCTCAAAAGCATTCTTTGGTTCCTCTGACACTGGTGTGTGTGTGTGTGTGTGTGTGTGGTGTGTGTGTGTGTGTGTGTGTGAGTGTGTGTGTGTGTGTGTGTGTGTATGCTTCCTGCAAGCTTATCACAGTGATAATCAGTCTGGGTGTTCGCTGCTTTTTTTTTTTTTTCTTTTATATCAGGCCTGTCTGGGAGGTTATGTTATTAGCTACTCCCTGTGTTGGTGTGTTTTTCTCAATACCTCGACCAAAGAGGTTACGTTTTTTCGCCTACTTCTTCCAAGGATTTTTCACCCGCCTCCTGTGTCTCTGTCTGTCTGTCTGTCTGTCTCTCTACAATACAGGATTTTTCACCCCCCCCCCCCCCCCCCCCCCCCCCCCCCAAGAGGATCTTTCACCTGCGCTCTCGGATTCTTCACCTGCTCCCTCTCTCTCTCTTCACCTGCTCGGTCTCTGTCTCTCTTAAAGAGAGGATTCTTCATATCTCTCTCTCTCTCTCTCTCTCTCTCTCGCACACACACACACACACACACACACACACACACACACACACACACACACACACACACACGCGCGCGCGCGCGCGCGCGCGCGCGCGCAACACGGGGATTTTTCACCTGCTTCCTCTAGTTTGCTTGTTTTTCATAGTATTCTACCGAACGTTTTCGTCCACTTCCTCTATTTTGTTTAGTACCTCTTCCAAGAATCGTCCACCTGCTTTCTCTTTCCTTTTTGTGTCTCTTCCAGAGACTTTGACCTGCTTTGTCCGTCTTACTTTGCATCTCTACCGAGGATTTTTCACCTTTCTCAATATTTGTTTTAAGTATCTGGTCTAAGCCAATTTATTTTACACTTTACAATCACGTAGCTTTACAAAAACGTGAAAATTTGAACATCAACAAGCTAATGCTTATAGTGTGTTCAAATGTTTATAATTACACATATAGACAAGGAAATGACAGGATACTTTTAAAGTTACTATGCTAAACAAAATACGCAAGAAATAAACAAATACATACCCACACGTATACAAAATGTAAATATAGACATTACATAAAACATACACATAAATGCAAACATGTACAAAAATTGAGGAAAAATAAGATGTAGTAGCAAAGTAAACACTAAAGACTAATTCATGAGTCAACCACTCACACATCATTAACGTTTTTATGAAGCGTGTGTGTGTGTGAGAGAGAATTTTCTGCTCTAAAATTTCATTTTCATAAACATGTATCATTACCGCATGTTAAGTTTTACATGATTTTCAAAAAACGTTTTGATTGTTTAATAAAACGATGAACAGCTTAGAAAAGAAGAAGAATCTGATCTGAAAAGTGCTAACATTGAATGACCTTACATTCAGGCCACGATCCATCTTTCCCCCCCAACTATGGTTCACATCAGTTCAAATCGGTAGTGTTGGCGGAGATCTTGCTGACGATTCTTGGATCGCCTTTTGGTCCGGATCGGCACAACGGATCCGTACTCGAATTAAATGTTTCATCCTTACCCGACGTTCCACCTGTCTGTCTAGTTTTATTCAAGTTCGCATAGCGGCTCTTTTTGCTCTTTTCTTTTTTATCTACTCGTTTATCCATTTCGCACAGTCTTGCTATCGTTTATCTATTTCGCACAGTCTTGCTAACAGACCGACAGTCTTGACTAACGGATCGACGAGTGTGGTTTCGAACAGGAATCGCCGTCACTAACAGGTATAAACCAAACTGTTCATCTGCACACACCTGACATCATTACGCATGAAGCGTACCGATGAGTAACGTCCCCTTTTCTGCATTAAAATCGATATGTGCGCGACCAAACGGAATGGGGAGGGGGGGGGGGGGGAACAAAAAAAATGTATTCAATAAAAGCGCTCGTAAATTGTAATTTACATCATTCTGTTTTGTCGCGTTAACACATACATTCTGACTGGAAAAAATTCGTGCTGATCAGTTCCCGATGACCTTCGTTTCAAAATGAGGTGATTGCACCTTTGAAAGCAATGATGATAATAACAACGATTAAAATATTGAAGAAATGATAGACAGCATTACTATTGCTTTAGGTTATATCAATATTTCTTCTCAATATTTCGAGTAGTTAATAGCTTTGCATGCGCGTACACACGCGCGCGCGCACGCACGCACGCACACAGATACACATAAATATGCGCGCGCAAGCTCGTAAGGCACGCGCGCGCGCGCACACACACACACCACACACGGCCCACCGCACTACAAAATATCATTGGTAGACAAGAAAAAGCCTGTTTTTTTTTTTTCCTAGGTTTACATGACAATCAAACAGTTCAGGAGAGTCAAATATTGGACTGTCTGCTTTACAAGAGCACCATCTCGCCCCCCCCCCCCCCCCCCCCCCCCCCCCCCCCCCCCCATCTTGTCTCCGTCTCTCTCATATATGAAACTGTTAATTAAGCTAACTGACGAGGCGAATTGCCTGAGGCATGCATACACAGTATGTTTGGTCATAGCCCAGCCGACCGGAAGGGCCACATCAGGGGACACACACACACACGCGCGCGCGCGCGCACTCCCCCCCCCCCCCCCCCCCCCCCCCCCGAACAGACAGACAGACAGAGAGGCGGACAGACAGGCAGACAGAGAGTGAGGCTAGGGTAAAATGGAAGAGACGGCAAGGGGGGAGAGGGGGGGGGGGGGGAGAGATTGGGGGGGGGGGGGGCAGGCAGGCAGGCAGACAAAGACAACTAGTGAGACTAAGGTAAGATGGAAGAGACGGCGAGAGAGAGAGAGAGAGAGAGAGAGAGAGAGAGAGAGAGAGAGAGAGAGAGAAGAGGAGGAGGGGGGTCTGACGGCTAATCCGAGACGGGTACAAGTGTCGGGTGTCGCTGCACTCGCCGCCTGACAGATTAGACCGACGCCACAGACAGGCAAGGGAAGCCACCAAGAGCTCGGGCCAGGCAGCCTTATCTCCCTTCCCCGAGACGCCGCTGACTTGATGCGCGGTGACTGGTCGGGACGGGCTTTAACCAGGTCTGCGGAGAGGGGGTGGGGAGTGTGTGTGTGTGTGTGTGTGTGTGTGGGGGGGGGGGGGGGGGGTGGAGGGGGCGGGCAATTACACCCATCTTTAGTTTGTCAACTCCAGCACGAGATTTAATTAGTATCCTGTAAATTGGGATTGGAAAAGCTTCGGCTTCGGCCAAGCCTTCTGACACGATGGCGTGTACACGAAATTGTCTACCGAGCCAGTTGTGTGCGTGCTTACCTCCCATGCACCTCCGCTTCCCCCACCCCACCCCACCCCCACTCTCTCCCTCCATCCACCGGCCTCTCCACAGCCAGCTAGCCATGTTGTTTTTGTTGTTTGTTGCTCGATGGCCCCTCCAAGCCCCCCTCCACTCCCCTCCCCCCCCCTTTTTTTTTCCCCTTCCCCAATAACGTCAAGAAATAAATCATTTAGGAATGTACGTAAGAATAACTGAAGGTCTGCTTTACAGTGACTGCGTATGTAAAATAAGTAAATAAGTGGACGCCTTTTAAGAATAACTGGGCATCTATATCAGAATTATCGGTCTTCTATATTCGAATCATTGCGGGGCGTCTGCAGAAGTATTGACTATCAGTTAGTGACGTAACCTCATGTGGACGAGAGAGAGAGAGACTTTTCAGCATTACACTGACAGAGTATTTCCGTGTATTTCTTTTTAAGATATTGCCATGTTCTTTTTATTCTTTCTCTTGGTTTGGCTTTTTTTTTTTTTTTTTTTTTTTTTTTTTTTTTTTTGGTTACGTTTTGTTTGATCGCTTTTCTTTCTTTTCACTTTTTTTTTCGGGTGGTGGGAAAATAACTGTCTTCCACGATTTTCCTACCTTTCTGGCCCGTTCAGCTCGACTCCGAGGTCTTCACGCTCTTAAAAATCCGTTTTTCCATGCCCCTCCCTCATTTACAAAATACCATATTATTATTATCATAATTCGGTTAACTGGGTAAGGAACATGTACACGCTGCTCAAAGTGGACACTTGGCTGTCCATTCTACGTTGTGTACATGTCTAATGTGTTTTTTTTTCGGTTTATTTTCCTCCCTTTTTTGATATATTTAATAGTATATATATATATATATATATATATATATATATATATATATATATATATATATATACATACACACAATTTTGTTTTGTTCAACTGTGGGGCGATAACTCGAGCGGTATATATTTTGATGTCTTTTGCAGGGCTACGATGCACGTGCCTTACAGGGGTCAGCTGTGGTGAGGGACGTGAAGGAAGGAGAAAAACAAACAACCCAAAATGATGAACTGACAACATTCTGCTAATCATTTATATGGGAAAATATTTCATATACAAATGTAGAATCCTAACCTAATAATGTTTCTAAAGGAACTTTGTTAGACATAAAATTGAGAAAACATATGTACTCGATGGAGATGAACTATGCAGAATACGGGACAAAATGGTTTCCATATTTAACATTAATACATGAGTAATGTTAATAATCCATAGAATATAATTCCCTTTGTTTTGCGTGTTGTCCGCGACCTTGGGAAGTAAATGAAACAATGTGACTGAAATATGTTTGTGTAACGTATTTTCTCTCTAGTTAATGTCATGATGTATCTATGAGGACACTAGGTGACATGCTACATGACTTTGTTAAGAGGCAAGGGAAGGAAGGTGATGTCGACAGATTAGCTATCGTGTGTGTGTGTGAGCGAGAGAGAAACTCAACCATTTTTTTTTCCTATGTTTAGATCATGTACGCACTGTCGGTTGTAAGTGAGGTGTTTGATCATGTTTTACGGCAAAATTTTACAGCAGATGAAATCAGCCTAGAGGCAGTACTCATACTACAAAAAAGTTCAAGAAGATGACTCTCTCACTGTCTCTCTCTCTCTCAGTCTCTCTGTGAAAGCAACGCTGGATCAAGTCCGCCGTCCCCCCCCCCCCCCCCCCCCCCCCCCCCCCCCAAAAAAAAAAAAAAAAAATCATTTGTCCGACCTGGTGCCACGGGTTCATTAAAAATCGATTCCTGCTGACAGGCAGACAAACCAACAGAAGTAGGTGACGACATAACGAGACCGAATCATCATGTCACCCCCCCCCCCCCCCCCCCCCCCCCCCCCCCCCCCCCCCCCCCCCACCCCCCCCCCCAAAAAAAAAAGGCGGGAAAAGAGTTGGCAAAGAACGATAACTCTACGTCTGACAAAATATTTGACTTCCCCTGACACGGCTGATAGCCGGCAAGTCTATATTTACGCACGGAAAACAAACGAATATCTCGTTCTGCTGCCAGACACATCCGACGGGGATAGGTTTCGCAAGAGAGCATGCTGCATGCAGTGGCAGCCATGTTTTCTCATCTGGAACAACATCAGAAAGGCGTTGGTGGCCATCTGAACCGTGTCTGCTCGGTTTGTGTGTAAGGTCTGTCAACAGGACAAGATTACGCTAAAAAACTAATGAACCGATTTTAGGGAAAACTTAGTGGACAGTTGCGTCCTAACGACGAACCTACTGAAGTTTGGTTCTGTGGGAAGTTCCAGACTGCATTCAGCAAGATGACGCAAAAAAAAAAAAAAAAAAACCCCCCCCCCCCCCCCCCCCCCCCCAGCTGAATCGATTCTAATGTAACTTGGTGAAAAATAAAAGAATGTCATCCCAGACGAACCTAACAATTTTGTTTTAAATGTCTATCGATGGCGAAGAGGTATGATGCTACGAATTCCGTTCTGATACGATACTGCATCACAGGCTGTACTCTACGTTTACTTTGATGTTTAAGACCCTGGGCGTCTGCCAGGCCCGGGAGATAGACACCTGCCGCGTTGGTAGCATTTTCAGAGGCGCACCGTTTCCATGGATGAAACTCGTTCCTGCTGCGCCCACAGCAGCAGGAGAAGTCTCCCCAACAAATGGCTCTGATGGGAATCGAACCCAAGACCTCCCGACTCGGAAGGGGCGACGCTAACCACTGAGCAAAACGATTACCTTTAAAGCCAACACGACCACCGATTTGGTTCTTCCGTCCATTTACCAATAACATAAAAAAAAAACCCATACGAACAAGAAGCTCTAAACTCCGACATATCGATTCGTTTTAAAAAAATAAGAAAGTGCATTTAAACCCCTAAATTCTTCTTTTTGCTGGCGTGAACCATGAGGTTCTGCTTTCGATTTTCAACACGGTTTTACTTTCAACGCCCAAATTCGTCGCCATGAATGCAACACATAAAAAAGGGGGGTAAATAATAAAAAGTAGGGTAACCCTCATGCCGAACCACAGCACCCGAAAGGGAAAGTCTCGTCTTACGAACATACGATTGTACCCCAAGCCCGTTTTGACTCGGAGTGCGTGAAACCACTGAGCAAAACGATTACCGTCTTTAAAGCTGACTTTCCCCCGAACCGATTCTTCCGTCCATTTACCAATAACATAAAAAAAAAAAAAACCCATACGAACAAGAAGCTCTAAACTCCGACATATCCGTTCCGTTTTATGAATGAAAGTGCATTTTAACCCCCAAATTCTTCTTTTTGCTCGCGTGAAATTGAGGTTTCTGCTTTCATTTCAAACGGTTTTACTTCAAGCCCAAATTCTGTGAATGCAAACACATAAAAAAGGGGGGTAATAATAAAAAGTAGGGTAACTCTTGCTCATGATGAAACAAATACACGCCCGTAACTCCAAAGGAATGCGTCTTACGACACCGAATCGTCGTCATTTCTGCTAGGCGATCCGGTGTAACAGCCCGTTCTTGCCCCCCTCTGGAGCTTACCCCGGGGTAAGTCTGGGCTAGCCTGCTTTTACCCCCGGGGTCATTGTAGGACTAGCTAGAACTTACCCCCCCCCCTCCCTAGTTGGAACTTACCCCAGCGGGGGTTAGTTTGGGCTAGCCTGGATTTTACCCCCCCCCCCCCCCCCCCCCCAGGGTCAGTCTAGGACTATTTGGAATCTTCCTCCACCCCACCCCACCCCACCCTTCAAACAAGAAAGGGTTATTCAGGGTTTTCCTCTGCCTCTGCCTTTACCCAACATGCACACCCGCCTTTAAAACAAAATTGTGTCAGCCTGCATATTTACCCCCCTCCTCTCCCACTTCCTACTTCCTATATACAGTCAGTTGGGCTTCTAGACAAAGTGTAGTTCTAGACTCTTCTCAATAGATGGACCTCCTACTTCCCCAACCCCCACGTGTCGTTGTGACCAAGTACCGTTGTTGCTTCATCCTGGTTTGCCTCTTAACTATTTCACAGCTATCTAGTCTTTTGAGTACCTGTGTACCTTAGCTTGTACAATGCAGATGACTAGTGGTCACTGCCACTGACCACTGGTCATTATGACGTAAATCGGAGATTTTAACTATTTAACAGCTAATTAGTGTTTCCCAAGTGCTTGTGTACCTTGTACAATGTAGATTACTTGTGTGGGCAGTGCCACTGACCACTGGTCACTATGACGTAAATCAGATATTTCGAATATTTTACAGTTTATCGGTGTCTCATGAGTGTGCAATGCAGACAACCAGTGATCAGTGTCACTGACCATTGGTCACTTTAATATATATAAAAAGATTTTAATTTTTTTTTTTTTTTTTTAGCTATTAGTGTCTTCTGAGTGCCTGTGTACCTTGTACAATGTAGATGACTGGGGGGAGGGGGGGGGGTCAGTTCCAACTAGGGGGGGGGGGGGGGGGGGGAGTTCCAGCTGGTCGTGGAAATGACCCCGGGGATAAAAGCAGGCTACCCCAGACTTACCCCGAGTAAGTTCCGGGGGCGGGGTGTGTGTGTGTGTGTGTAAGAATGGGCTGTTACACCGGTGTCGTAAGCAGTATTCGTTTGGAGTTATGGGCGTGTATTTATTTATTTCATCATGGGAGCAAAGTTACCGTACTTGTTTGTTATTTACTGTTCCCTACCTCATTTAAGCTTTTTTTTTTTTAACATAAAAAGGTGTCAATAATTGTTATGGCTTAGACTGTTAGGTCACAGTTGTTGACCTCCCCCCCCCCCTGTCTCCCCATCTTCTTTGCTGCCGCAGTGACCGCGCACCACACTCTTCATTCCGACCCCTCGTCCACTGCCACAGCCCGCCACGCCACTTCCACGGCATCCACAACCACAGGGGGCAGTCAGCGCCAAGTCGTCATGAGGCAACCCACCAGAGGAGACACTGCACTGCTCGTCAAATACATCAATGGTGAACAGACCTTAAAATAAACCCACTGAAGTGAACTGAACACTGCACTGCTGACGAGTCGCTCGGTGGTGTCTGGTGCCTGTTCTGATCCAACATACGCAGGACATCACCTACCACGCCCCTTACTGACGACAGCAATTGTTAAGTTGCGGAGCCGGCGTGAGTGAGCTCTCCTTCTGCATGGGGCCCACCACGTCCGTCCAGCGAAAGCCACCCCCCCCCCCCCCCCCCCCCCCCCCGCTCTACATTTGCCGATACCGGTGACCCCCCCCCCCCCCCCCCCCCACAGAGTCAAACCAAGGCCACAGACGTGGAGAGGTGATCGAAACGGAGGTCACCATAAGAGCAGGGCGTAAAGGGGCACAGAATTTGAGATTTTCTTTTTATGCTGATCGATCAGGATGATAATGATGAAGATGATTTCACGGATTTCCTTTCTGGTCTGAGATTGCATGACAGGGCTGTCCTCTACCCTTATGTTCATAACATATCCCGGCGTCAATCAGGCCCGAGAGATACAGACACCTACACTGTTGGTCAGGAAATTTGAACCACTTTTCAGAGACGCATCCATTGAGGGGATGAAAGGCGATTGTGTGGTCCCAGTCTGCCCAGTAGCAAACGACACTTTGGGTACGGGACTTTCCGGGCAGACAAATCCCACGAATAAACGGTTATGATGATGATTCGACCTGCCAGCCGGGTGTCCGCGACGCTAACCCTCAATGTTTTTTTTTTCACGTTATGCAACCACACATTTCAAACTTTAAGATACCATTTTCGGAGTTAAAAAAAAAAGAATCCTTAGACTATAACGATTGAAGTATTAGGTACTAAGGTTGAATTCATTTAGTAGCGGAATGGCATCGGTAACGTTTAATGGGCACTCTCTCAAAATCGTTTGAATGAAATTTACACTTTCCACTCCCATCCCCCTCCCCCCCACCCCCCCCCCCAAAAAAAAAAAAAAAAAAAAAAAAAAAAAAAAAAAAAAAAAAAAAAAAAAAAACAACAACCGACTTACATACTTACTTACATAGGCTCTTGCATAAAAAAAAAAAATGAAACATGAAAAACAGCAACAAACCACGTTTAACTGATTCTTTGTACGCACTACGGTGCAGAATGCTTGCGTTAATGTAATCATTTGTCTCTAGTAGTCGAACAGCAAGTAATTGTTTCCACGAACTTAAATCAAAGAAAAATGAAAAGATCTGATTTGAAACAGTAAAGAGTCAGTGTGTGTGTGCGTGGTGTGGTGTGGTGTGATGTTGTGATGGTGGTGGTATGTGTGTGTGCTCTCTCTCTCTCACTCTCTCTCTTCACCTCCCCCCTCCTCCCTGCTGGCTTCAAGACTGCTGCTGCTACACCTGTTGCTGCTGCTGCTTTGACGACTTCAATAGTAGTACTAGGTAGTGGTGGCGGTGACAGCAGTAGAAGTAGATGATTTAAACAGAAAACTAATAAACTAGCAGACAAAAGAACTAGTTTTCAACACATTATGCAAGCACAACGAAAATAAATCACCCTCTCTCTCTTCTCCTCCTCCCCTCATCTCTTTCCCCTGCAACTCTTCCTTCTCCTCCTCTCGCTCGCTCTATACGTAATTTGGTTATCCAAAAGTCGGTAACAGTCTCTCTCTCTCTCTCTCTCTCTCTCTCTCTTTCCACGCGCACACACACTTTTCTTTCACTCTCACTCCCCTCCCTTCGTCCCTCCCTTTCTCTCGTGTTAATTTGTTTGTCCAACAGTAGACAACAATCTCTCCCCCACCCCCCCGCAACCCTTTTCCCGCCACACACAAACTGTAAACCGTTTCAAGAATGTGCGAGAAAAAAAAAAACTCTCTCTCTCTCTCTCTCTCGTTCACTCGCTCCGTGTTAAATTGTCTGTCCAAGTAGTTTTCATTCCACCTGTACTCAGCCTGTCTTTGGCTGTCTCGTCAACTCAGAGGGGCCATGTTTCTCTCCTTTTTTTTTTCCTGCCTGGGCGTCTGTGTGTGGGATCCTTCCTTTCCTCCTCATCTTCTTCTTCTTTTCTTCTTCTTTCCTTCTTCTGTTCCCTCCATCCCCTCTTGATTATTTGTGTCTTTCTTTTTGTTGCTCTCTACGTGCGCGCGCGCGCGCGCGTATGTGTGTGTATGTGTTGTGTGTGTGTGTGTGTGTGTGTGTGTGTGTGTGTGTGTGTGTGTATGAGAGAGAGAGAGAGAGAGAGAGACAGACAGACAGACAGACAGACAGACAGAGACAGACAGACAGAGGAAAGATACGTGTGTGCATGTGCGGTGCGCGCGCACGCATGTATGGTGTGTGTGTGTGTGTGTGTGTGTGTGTGTGTGTGTGTTTTCGCATGCATGGCTTTGTGTGTGTGGCGTGTGCATTTTAATCTCTGCGTGTGTTAATGTATGTTTGTGTGTGGAAGAAACGGGAGTAAAAATGTAAATATTAAACTCTTCAACGACAGCGTGTGTATGCCTTGCGTGTGTGTTGTGTGTGTGTGTGTGTGTGGTGTGTGTGTGAGAGAGAGAGAGAGAGAGAGAGAGAGAGAGAGAGAGAGAGAGAGAGAAAGCATGACAGTTGTCTGTTAATGTAATTTAGGCCTAAATTCTGTTAACTTAAAGTGATTTTAGACGCTGAAAAGAACACAGTGTGTGTTTGTGTGTGTATGTATGCGTGTGCATGCGTATATGTGTGTTTGCGTGTGTGCGCGCGCGCATGCACATGTATGTGTGTGCGTGCGTGTGTGTGTGTGAGTGCGCGTGCGTGCAAGTGTGCGCATGCGTGTATGACAGAGGTGCTGGGGCGGGGCGGGCGGGGCGGGCGGGGCGTGCCTGATTGACTGTCAGGTTGGGCGGAGGACTGTGGGTGGATCTGTCTGGTTTCTGGGGAGGTCTCCACTCACTGTCACTCTGTCTGACAGCACACCCACTGACAGCTGGCAACACACGGTGAGGGGGTTGTGGGGTGTGCACTGAGAGATGAGAGAGAGAGAGAAGAGAGAGAGAGAGAGAGAGAGAGAGAGAGAGAAGAGAGTGAGAGGCAGTTTAGAACTGTACACAGGTGATGTAGGTTACAAAGAGAGAGAGAGAGAGCACAGTGAGAGAGTGGGATGTACACAGAGAGAGACAGAGAGAGAGAGAGAATAGTGAGGGAGTGGGTGGATGTACAGAGAGAGAGAGAGAAGAGAAGAGGAGAGAGAGAGAGAACAGCGAGGGAAGTGGGATGCACTCGAGAGAGACAGGCACCACACACACCACACACACACACACCACACACACACACCCACACACACAGAACAGTGATGGAGTAGGATGCACAGAGAGAGAGAGAGATAGAGAGAGGACCGACCGACCGGGACAGACAGACAGTTTTCGTTCTTAAATGTAGGCCGAATTGTCTGTTCACTTAAAAATTGTATTACACACAGAGCGCACAGGGTTTGAGATGGGGAAGAGAGAGAAGAAACGAAGGGGTTGGGGGGATTTAAAAGGATATGTGTGTATGAGAGAGAGAGAGAGAGAGAGAGAGAAAGACAGACAGACAGACAGACAGATACGACAAACAAACATGCAGACAGTGAGAGTAAAGGATGAGACTGTTTTAAAAAGCCCCATATGAAACGGGCAAATTTTTTTTTCTTCCCCCGAAAATGTTTATAAATGCAACAAATCATCAATGATTCTTTGAGATGTAACACTCAAAGCGTAATTCAGTTGTTTCTCTTTGCTAAAAGTTAGGGTATGGATATCCAGAGAGAGAGAGAGAGAGAGAGATTGTTTGCTAGAGATTACTTTGCTACTGCCTTTTTTTGTCTCTTCTTCTTCTCGCATATAGATTACAAGGGGGATAATTTCATCCACTACCTACCACTACTTCCTTTGCACGTCTCATCCATTTTCTTTCTTATCTTCCCCTTCCCCATAATCTTCCAGCTATCACACCTAAAAATACTAATCAAAGGAGGAAAAAACAAAACGAAAACTAAACAAACAAACTCACGATTGTGTTTGCAACGATTCTTATTATGGACATTTAATGGTCTTGATGAGAAATGTCCGAAATTTTTCTTCTTTTTTTTCTCTTCTTTTTTTCTCTGGATACTTCGTAAAGAAGAAATAAATGGTGAACAGTCAAGTTCCTACTCCCTCCGCCTTCACCCTCTGTGTGTGTTTGTGAGTGTGTGTGGTGTGTTGTCTGTATGTTTGCACGTGCGCGCGCGCGCGTATGTGTGTGCATATGCGTGCGTGTGTGTACGTATGTATGTGGCTATTTCATCTCTCAATTTGGTGACCGTCACAGCCCAATGCACACACCACACCCAGGCCCATCCTGTTGAAGACCCAGCGCTTGGCAGTCTACAGGGAGTCACCGATGTCAAATCGCTATAAAGCCACCCTAGGCGCCGGAACTGGGGGGTCAAAACATTGTACAAAAGTCGGGGAATGGTCACAAACAGGTGGGGGAGGACGGCGGGGATAGGACGGGGGGGGGCCCGGGGTGGTGGTGGGGGTGGGGGGGGGTGGGTGGTGGTGGTGGTGGTGGATCGGGCGCGAACAGAAAACTGAATGTTCTTTCTTGCGCTCCTGTACAATGGTGGGCTTTATTCATTCGTCTGTTCATTTAATGTTTATCATATTTCGTTTGTTTGTTTGTTTTCGCTTGAACATGAATACTAAAAGATTTGAAAAAAAAAATCTTCGGGCTTATTTCACAAGGCAATTGCGAAACAAAAGTCTGGAGCCTGGAGACCAAGGAGATCACACACACACACACACACACACACACACACACACACACACACACACAGTGGGAAGAGGGGTGGGGGGTAGGTTGACAGTAAGTCGCAAATACTAACAGTGAAGAGAACTGAAGACGGGACGGGTAAATACTAATCCTTTTATCATGTGTGTTCCTTTGCTCTTTGGAAAAAAAATGTTCCTTTTTCTTTTTTTCTCCTGTTTCTTTCCTTTTTCCATTTCATTCATCCAGGAATATTTCACACGATTCGCGCGCGCGCGCGCGTGTGTGTGTGGTGTGTGGGGGGGAAGGGTAAGTGCGAGCATGGTGTGTGGTGCTTGAGTGTGTGTGTGTGTGTGTGTGTTTGTGTGGAGAGAGAGACAGAGACAGAGAGCGTGTGTGTGCGCGCGCATTTGTGTGCGTGCATGTGTGCGTGGTGCGTGTGTGTGTGTGTGTGTGTGGTCGAAAGCGCGCGCGCTCGCGCAGCGTGGCGAGCGCTAGCATTATTGAGTGCGCAGTTAACCGATCTCTCACTCGTACCCACGCGGTTCCCTTACTTCACTCTTCCTTGCTGTGTCTATAACACACTTTTCATGTAGAATCTGCCACCCCTGTGAAAAGCCTATGCATTCTTCTGCACGGAGTATACGTACGTCACCCGTCATGCGCACAAAATGTATTTAAACGGGGTGGGTTTTGGGGGGGGGGGGGGGTGGGTGGGGGGAGGGGGGGGTTGTGTGGGGGTGGTGGGGGGGGGGGGGTGGGGGGGAGGGGGTGGTGTGGTTGGGGGGGCGGGGGGGGGGGGTGGGGGGGGGGGGGGTTGGGGAGTTTTGGGTGGGGGGGGGGGGGGGGGGGGGGGGGGGGGGGGGGGGGTGGGTGTGGGGGGGGGTGGGGGGGGGGGGGGGTGGGTGTGGGTGGGGGCGGGCTGGTGGTGCGCGGTGCGCGCGGTTGGGAGGGCGGTGGGGGGGGGTTGTCGGTGGTGTACGTGGGGTGGCCGGGGAGTGGGTGTGTTGTGTTGTGTTGGGTTGGGGTGGGGTTTTGGTGGTGTGGGGGTTTGTGGGGGTGTGTGTTGTGTGGGGGTGGGGTTTGATGAGGAGGGAGGGGAAGGAGGGGGGGGGGAGGGAGTATGGGGGGGGAGGAGTGAAGTGGAGACCAGCAACAGTGGAATAACACTACGACGACGACACTACTACTACACTAACAATAATAGGGATAATATAATGTTGATGAGAATGATGAAATGATGATGGGGTTGGTGGGGTGGTGGTGGGTGGGGGTGGTTGGTGTGACTGAAAGCTATCGCACTCTATTGTTCAGTGGGCGTCGAAGGAGGTTATCAGAAGTTGTAACCTCAACACACACACACACACCACACACACCGCACACACGCACCACACCCCACAGGGGGTGGTTGCAGGCACAACACACGCACACACACAACACACACACACACATAATATATCAGTAGATATATAGGTAGGTATATATATAGATATTATCGTATAGATATATATTCCATTAGTTTTGTAGGATATATATTATATGGTTAAGGGGGGGGATATATAGATAGTAGAGTTACAGGAGAGAGGAGGGAGAGAGAGAGTTGAGAGAGAGAGAGGCGAGAGAGATCGCAAGATAGGGGAGGTCCGGCATTGCGTAATAGTAAGTGACCAATCCGAGAAGGCGGGGAGGCGATGTGTCTGGTTGGGACTGTCGTTAACGGCGGTTTATCAAACGGTCGCCAGTGGTTGTGGTAAAGTGGGAGCTGCGCGGGAATACAGATGTGTTGGGTTCTGCCCAGGACTGGCGAGTACTTGGAAGTCAATGAAGGAAGTTCTGGGGGAATCGAAGGATGTTGGTCATAAAAGGAAGAAGTGGGAGGAGGAACAAAAGAACAAAGGGGAAGGTCCGGGGGGAGATGATGTCGATGGGTGGAAGTTTGGCAAACAGGTGAGCAGGTTGTAGTGGGGGTGTGATGGGACAAAAGTAACGCTACACTCTGCACATTTGCATCATGTAGTATCGTGTAGAACTTTAATTTCCGATCGTTCTGGGACCCAGCGAAAAGTATCCTGGGGAGTCGTTAAACGTCATTTTGTCCTTCCGTCATAATGGTGAGCATAAATAGGCCCGTTCCGGGTGGCGGGTTGGGTGCACGTAATCATATTTCATTGACGCATCATGTCCATTTGTGGATAGTCATAATGACCGATTTGTTTGCAGGATGGTTGTGGACACAGGCCTGAGGGGCATGTAAAAGGCGTGTGTAATAGATTGGTTTTTGTTTATGTGGTTGTGTTTTGTGTTATGTTGGGTGGTTTGTTTGTATTGTGTGTGGGTTGGTTTTAGGATATTTTGGCAGGGGATGTGTGGCTTGTGGTTTGTGGTAGGTATTGGTTTAATTGGTGTGGGGCTTTTGATGTATTTTTTAGGGTTTATAGTTTTGATTGACATGAATCAAAAAGTTTGTTGTCGGTGCTTTGGGTTATGGTAGTTAGGGTTTAGTTTAGTATATTAGCTGTCAAAGTAAGTTTACAGAAAGGAGGGGCTTGGAGTAGATGTGGGGTTGGGTATGATAACAAATATGATAGCAGTAAAAGAGATTATACATGGGTGTCGGGGGGGGTGTTTGTATGGAGGGGATTGGGGTGTAACTAACATCTGGTTAGTTACACTAGAATATAGACGTGTTTTTTTTGTGAGGCAATGAAATAGTTTATGACTTGTTTCGTGTTGTGTTGTGGGTTAGTGTATGATACACTAATATTGCCACTGTGTGAGGTGGCTTAAAATAGGGTTGGTTAATATGTTTTTGAAGTGGCTAAAAAAACACGGGGGCTATGCTGGGTGGTTGAGTTTGGTGGGGGCTGGTGGTGAGAGTGTCACAAAATTAAGGTAGAAATAGTGGTAGTGGGAGCGTTGGGAAAGAGTGGCGGGTGTACGTGGAGATAGTGGTTATTTTAAGCGTGGGGTGTACTTAGTCTGGGAAATAATGGAGGGCTGAGGGCTGCGAAAACTTAGATGTGGGGTAGAGTGGTGGAGAGTGGTTGAGCGTGTGGGGTAGGGGGGGGGAACTTCTGTGTACTTCTTATAGAGATTGGGTCAAACGTGTGATGGCCTTTATCGGATAGTAAGATAACAGGGAATAGTTGTAGACTATAGGGGGGAATGGGCAAGAGAGAATTATTCGAGAGGGTAATGAGCCGTGGGGTGGTTTCTGTGAGAAGGGGGGGGTGGCTGCGGGGGGGGTGTTGTTTTGGCGGCCCTAAGGGCAGCGAAGCCCTCGGTATGGGTAATCCGGGGCTGGGGTGGGTTCTTGGCTCGGAGTGGGGGGAGGGGGGGGGTTGGGGGTGTCGGTTGTTCTGGTCGGTGCGGGTGCGGGGGGGGGCTGGGGTTGGCACTGGGGGATAAAGGGGTGGGTTTTGGGGTCGTGATGTTTGGTATCAGGGAGGTTTTGAGGGGGGCTGAGGTGCTATGTACCGGGGTCGTGGTCGGGGCGGTACTTTGGGCAGTGTAGGTGGTGTGCGGGGTGGGGTGCGAGGTGGCAGGGTGTGGAGGTCGGGACTTTATTTGGTTGGGGGAAGTTTGGGTCGCGACAAGTGGGCGGGGGACGGTAGTGGGGGGTTGGTAAAGGGTGGGGGGGGGTCGGGGAGGGGGAGGGGGGTTGACTATGCAGATGGGGTGGGGGGGGGGGGGAGGTGGAAGGGGGGCGGCGGGGGGGGGGGGAAGGGGGAGGGGAGGGGAGGAGGGACTGGGACAATAAAAATGTGGGGGATGGTGGGGGCGGAGGGGGGAGGGGGGCACTCGGCTTGGGGGGGGTTTGGCGCGGGCACTGACAGGAGGGGGGGGCGGGTGTGCGCGGCGTGATCAGAGTAGGAGGAGGGGCGGCTGGGAGGGGGAGGGGGCATCTGGGGAGGCGATTGTATTGGGGGGGGGAGGGTGGAGGCGGCGGGGGGGGGATACTATGGGGGGCCCCGAGGGGGGGAGGGTGGGGGGGGGGGGGTGGGGCGGGTGGGGGGCCGGGGTTGAGGGGGTGGAGGGGGTGCTGTGTGGCGAGGTACAAGGGTGTCCGGGGGGGGGTGAAATACGTATGGGCTTGGGGGTGTTGGGGGGGGGGGTGTGGGTGGGGGGTGGTTTGGTGGGGGGGGCCGGTTCCGCGGGGGCGGGTTTGGAGTGGGGGGGCTTGTGGGGGTAGGAGGGGCGAGGGGGGTCCGCGACAGGTGAATTGGAGGAGTGGTGGGTCATCAGGGAGCGGGTACCGGGTGTCTTTTAGGAATGTGGGGTGCGGGGCGGTAAGGGGAGGGGAATTGGGAGGGGGGGGGTGGGGGGGGTGGGCGGGAGGTATGGGTGGGGGGGGTGGGGGTGGGTGGGGGGGGTGGGGGAGGGGAGGGGGGTCGAGCGAAAGGGGGGGGGGGGGTGGGGGGAGCATACGCACGGTGTAGCAGAGCGCGGGGTGAGGGGCAACGGGGGGTGAGGTGTGGGGGGTGGGGGGGGGGGGCAGGGGCGGGGCGGGGGCGAGGGCGAGACAGGGGGAGGGGGGGCCGGTGCGGCGGGATAGAGGGTTGCGCGGGCGGGGGGGGAGGGGGGAGGGGGGACGGGGGATGGGGTCAGGGAGGGGGGGGGGGTGGGAGGAACTAAAGGGGGTGGGGGAGGGGGGGGGGGGGGGCGGTGAGGGGGGGCTGGGGGGTGCGGTGGGGGGAATTCAAGGGGTTGGGGGTGGTGGGGTGGGTTGGGGTTGGAGTAGGAGGTAAATAAACAATGGGGTGTGGTGGGGGGGAGAGGGTTGGGGGTAGGCATGGTGAAAACGGGGGGGTGGGGTGGGGGTGTAGGGGGGCAAGGAAAGTGATGACGGGGTAGCTTGGGTGTATGGACCACTAACTCCACTGCCCCCACCCCCAGTCTCCCCGTATCCACGGGGACCCGCGCCTTCCAACCCCACAACGGAAGCGGCGCGGGTGTCATCGGTCGCCGGTCACGTTTCCTACGTCTTCACTGAGCTCTGTGCACCAATCCTAGACGAGATTGGGCTACTAAGATTAAGCCATGGTTTCATATATTAAAAGTCCTTTACCACAAAACAAATCTGTGGGGTCGGATGGGCGTGCCTTGACCCCCGAGGGTCGACCGTCAAACCCCCAAAAAAAATACCCCTCTTCCCCGAAAAAAAACACAACAAACCCACTGGATTCTCCGTAGGGACAGAGAGTCACAGAATATTAGGGGTTCAAAACACGAAACTCTTAAAAAAAAATCCCTTGTCACGCCGTCAGAAGGAAGCTTGGCTTGCAACCAAAACTTTTCTTCCTCAAAAAAAATGTTCGGTATTAATTGTTATAAAAAAATCATGTACAACAAAAACAATGAAAGCTCATATGCCACAGCAGAAAGCAAGAAGAGGGGGGACAACCTATAAAAAGGCCGAACAACTAGCAGACTGATAAGTCCATAACGCACTAATAACACCTGTTTCCAGGAAGCTCGCGGGGGGAAAAGAGAACCAAAAAAAGACGGGGTATAGAATGACAAAAAAAGATTTTGCCAGAATTTAAGAATAACCAAACAACAAGTTAAAAAAAAAAAAAGAAAAAAAAAAAACCGTTGACAGGACGACAGAAAATGTCTAACTGGGAAGAAAGAACAAGAAAATGACCGGTGAGGGGGAGTAGCAAACCGAACAAATAAACAAGAAAAGCGAAATATTGTAACAAAAAACCAATTTGGGGGGGGAAAAAAAACAATAGAAAAAGGTTCTGGGAGACAACAAATGAGTTGGCAACGCCATGTAGTCCCCCCCGCCCAAAGAACCGAAAACCAAAACACTGCACAAGGAGAAGTACGTAAACGAAAACACCAAAAGACAAAAAAGGACTATAGGAGGACAAACAAAGAAAACGACATGAGGACAGAGAGCGAAAAACAACAACAACAACCAAAAGTTTTTTAAACTCGGCAACACACAAAAAGTGTAATAAAAAGGAAAAAATAGGAGTTTGGACAAACCAACCAACATAAGACCAAAGAACCGCCGACTAAATAAATGTACGGGTTATAAGGGTCGCCCCTTGCTGAGCGGAGAGAGTCCGCTGTCTGAATAGCGTGTATTCGAATCTCCGGCTGACGACAACCAAAAACTTGCTTCCTTCCTCTTTCTTTTCTTTTCTTTTTTCACCTTTGTTTTCTCTTGTTCGTCTTTTTGGGTCAATTTTCTATCCTTTTACGCTCCTCTTCGGTGGAAATTTTCATTGTATGGGAAACATGCCAATCTCAAGATGGGGGAACGTCTTTGATCGTTCTGGTAGAGGACAAATTATAGGCCCCACTAAAAAAGAAAAGCGAGCAGGACAATTTTACGGGGAAAAAAAAAAGAAAAAAAAAATAAGGAGGGGATGGGACCCAAAAAGCCCAAAAGGAAACCCCCAAACGAAAAAGAGCAACACCAAAACAAAAAAAAACACCATAAAATCCATTAGGCGTAAGAGAGTGGGGCAGGGTCTTGGGGGGGCCATGTTGAAGAGTGAGGAAAAGAAGAGGCGAAAGCCAATAAGGAGTAGACAAGGAGGTTCATCAAAAAACGACTTGAGGATGTACCATGCAGATTTGTACCTAAATACATATACAAATTCCTATGAGGGGAAAAAAAACGACGATAGCACGGGCTGTGTCAGCAATGGGGAGACTCCAATGAAACCTTTTGAGGAAGTCCACGCAGATATTACTCACCGGGCGTTAATGTAAAAAAGCTGGAGCTCTGGAAGAGAGACATATTCTTTGAGATAAAACGCAAGATACTAGGCATGAGGCGAGTGGGAGAGAATTTACTACAGAACGAAAACAATTCTTTCAAGCGGAAATTTAAAATAAGTATGGTCAAAAAGGTATTAAATTAAATTTGTTTTTTTTGCTTGGTTAAAATCTAATGCCTAGGTGTTTGGGTAATATTTTTTTTTGGGAGGTGGGTTTTTTTTTTTATTGTCGTTTAGAAAAAAAAAAAAGGAAGATAAAGAAGAAAGGGAAAGGAAAAGAAAAAAGGGAGGGCAAAAAAACACAATGGGATGAACTAAAAAAAAAAAGAGAAGGAAAAAATGGGACCTATAGAAAATAGGCGGGCGGGCGGAAGACAGGAAAGCAAAAAAAAAGAAAAAAATGAAGGGACGCAAGAGAAGCAAAAGGGGGACGAAAAAAGAAAAATAGATATAACTAATCGACCGAGAAGGGCAGAAACAAAACCATCGTGAGGGTAACGGGAAATAATGGGTAGGTGCGTAGGTTAAAAAAAAGCCAACGAAATAAAATGAAAGGCTAAAAAAAAAAGACTGGGAAAGAGAAAAATTGAAAATGGGGGTAGGGGGGAAAATGAAAAAAAAACGAAGAATGTGGAGAAGAAAAGGGGGAAAAAACTATTTCAGGAAGGTCTGACTGGGACAATAGGGGCAAGGTAACAAAGGGAAAAATAAAAATCAAAAAACTAAGGGCAGAAGTCAAAATGCACTGTAAGAGGTTCAGGTGGGACCATTTAGCAAGATCGCCTACAATGGGGTCCAAAGTTCAAAAAAAACTAATCCAAAGAACAATCACGATCGGGAAAAACAAACAGCGTGGGTCGCGAATATAGGAAGATGAAAATCATGAGCAAGAACACGAGGCAAGAAGAAGCCATCACTGGAAGCAGGCTACGCACCAGACGGAAGGTCAACAACCCAAAAATAAGTTGGGTGGAACTAAAGGGTGCAACCGGCCGACGAGCGGGCGGATTGAAAAAACCGCCAAGAGCATGGAAAACTTGAACGCT
>JADBJO010002260.1:0-10000 GCA_016801955.1 Conus betulinus
TGGCTAGCATCATGCACCCTTCTTTTGAGTGCTGTTTTCATAAGTAGTTTAGAAACACTTTATTTTAAACAAACAAAAAACAAACAAACAAAACAAACAACCCCCCCCCCCCCAAAAAAAAAAAAAAAAATGGATCGTCAAACAATCCCTGCTCCTGACTCTGACTCCAGACAGGATTTGACAATCATTAATTCACCACATCACAGTGAACGTGCTGATGCACATGTGCCTAATATGTATGTTTACAGTCATACAGATGACTGTGTATGTTTGCACTTTTAAACTAAAAACACATAGGCATGTGTATTTCTTCTTCATAATCAGGTTGTGCGGATTTGCACTCTACAGCCACACTAAGGACGAGCATGCCGAATCAAAACCGAACATATTTGTTTTTCTAATTTCAAACAAAGCGTTTTTCGTTTTACAATCGGCAGTAGTTATGACGAGAGAAGAACTGTATAAATGACACACACACACACACACACATATATATATATATATATGTATGACGCAAACAACATTTGTTGTTTTCTTTGATGATATCTTTTTATACTTTAACCCCTATGGATCCAGGGGGGCTCTTTCAATACAATAGCGCCCTCAAATATCCTGTACTAGTGAGCTTCTCTTTCTTGTCACTCTCTTTAAGAGGAAGGGAGTGAATGAAAAAGACGAGGAGAGAAAGAGAGAGAGAGAGAGAGAGACAGAGAGAGGGAGGGAGGGAGGAGTGAGGGGAGGGTGGCAGGAGGGAAAGGGAGGAGAGGAATGATTAAAAGAGGAGAAATAATAGCGCCCTCAAATTAAATATCCTGTGCTAGTGAGCTTTTCTTTCTTGTCACTCTGTAAAAGAGGGTAATGGGGGGGGGGGGGGGGGGGGGGGGGGGGGCGGAATGAGAGAGGAAAGTGAGACTGAGAGAGAGAGAGAGAGACAGAAACTATCAAAGTCACAGCCAGAATACTGTCAGGGTTACAGCAGGGAAACGTTGAAAGTCACAGGCAGGATACTGTCAGGGTTACAGCAGGGAAACTATCAAAGTCACAGCCAGGATACTGTCAGGGTTACAGCCAGGAACCTCGAAAGTCACAGCCAGGATACTGTCAGGGTTACAGCAGGGAAACTATCAAAGTCACAACCAGGATACTATCAGGGTTACAGCAGGGAAATTATCAAAGTCACAGCCAGGATACTGTCAGGATTACAGCAGGGAAACTATGAAAGTCACAGCCAGGATACTGTCAAGGTTACAGCAGGGAAACTATCAAAGTCACAGCCAGGATACTGTCAAGATTACAGCAGGGACACTATGAAAGTCACAGCCAGGATTTTGTCAGGATGAGATCCAGGATTCTGTCAGGGATAAACTCAGGATGCTGTCAGGGTCACAGCCAGGATACTGTCGAGAAACTGTCAGGATATAGTCAGTAAAATGTCAGGGTTTCTGTCGGGATATAGACTGGAAATGTTGACGATAATTTGTGAGGATACTATTAGGATCATGACAAGATACTCTCTGCAGATTGTCTGGATACTAGTTGGATATTGTCGGAGGCACTGTTGTGCTGCTGAAAGGAAATCTGATAGCTGCGATCTTCTTCTTAGTATCCTCATCATCCCGTGCCATCGATCGATTATCGATTATCACAATTACCCTATGGAAATGGTCATCTAATATCTCTGTTACTCCATAAGTTATTGAGCGTTGATCAGCTCTAGTATCTTTTGATTGATAATTGTCTTCATCGTCTCATAACTCTTAATGATCGATCATCTCTATGAATCCCATAACATTAGTTTATGCTGTGTTAAAAGATTAGCGACAAGTTACGTTCAGATATCAATTTTCTGTTCTCCTTAATTTAATAAACAATAAACAAGAAGGGTAACTCTTGTTAAGTTCAAATCTTTGCCAAGTCATTACTGTGATCACGGAGGGGTTTGTTGGCCTGCGCTTGTTTTTTCCCCCACTATTAGATTGTTCGTCTTTGTATTTTTGTCTGACTATTCAAGTTTAAAAGGTTGTGCCAGTCTTGAATAAAAGTTACTCTGTGTTAGGTTTTCTTATGGGAACAAGAGTTACTCTACTTGTTTGTTGTTTATTGTTTATTGTTTACTGTTCCCTGCCTCATTTTATTTTTCAACTCCTTTATTTATTTATGTATATAGTTTTTGCAAGTGCTGTTGTTTACAATCGTACCAGCGAACATTGTACGAAACGGCTCTCCGAACGCAGGTTTGAACATCCGGTTACAATAATGGCCACGTTTACATTTCCTCTGTATTGTGTACGAGCTGTTTACTATTCAGCCGTACCGACAGACACACCGGGGTCCATCCACGCAGTTACGACGACTGCTTCTGTCTATCATTCCGCTTCACCGACCTAGTTTTGAACGTCTTGTTTTATTCAAACGGCTCGAGCCCTTATCGCCCGCCTCCCCCTATCGCATTTGGGACGTGATGTGTGGGGCCTATCTAGGATTGGGGGCGCGGCGGTATCTGGCTGGTGACGTGTAGGAGCTGAGAGAGAGAGAGAGAGAGAGAGAGAGAGAGAGAGAGGGAGATGGGGGTGAGGATGGGGGGGGGGGGGGGGGGGGGGGGGGGGGGGGGTTAAAGATGGGCACGTTCAGCGAACATGTCTCTTGTCTCCGGATAAACCGTGGATTAAACCGTGCATAGGTCAAAACTGGGAGAGCATGGTTGCGCGTTTCATAGATGCGAGGTGGCCAGAATTCTCGCTTGCTTGGCGAGTGTAGGCGTTTCATGCACACCCTAGCGGCAAGAGGGCGGCTAGGAAAAGGCGAGATTTTGTTACACTGTCTTGGAGAGCATCCGTGTGTGAAGGAAAGTGGCTGATAGTTGTAACATTCTGTCATTGGTGTATGAAAAAGTAGCAAACTTTTCCTGACTGATGCGTGTAATAGTCTGAACGCTGACCCTTCGACAGCCAGAAGAAGCAGTCACATTGTCAACTTGACTTTTTGTTTGTGCCCCGTTTCTGTACTCCCAGTTTTCTTATAGAACAGGGAGTACTTTAGAATGGGAACGAAGAAATGCTCTCTCTCTCTCTCTCTCTCTCTCTCTCTCTCTCTCTCTCTCTCTCTCTCTCTCTCTGTGTGTGTGTGTGTGTGTGTGTGTGTGTGGTGTATATTTGCTATTTTGAAAGCACTAGATTTTATACTTGACATGCCCGTTATACATAGACAATACTTATACTATCGGACTCAAAATCAGCGCTTACGGCTTTACATTGTCAATCAAAATCTAGTCGTTCAGACTTGGTGTGTGAGATCTTATTTCTCATTCATCAGTTAATAACCCGGGGTATCGATGTAACTCTGTTATGGGTTCCAGGGCACTCTAGTTTACGTGGCAATGATTTAGCTGACTTTTATGCTAAGGAAGCTGCAAGAAATAAATCTGATGTTTTGAATTGTGATATATCCTTCTTTCTTCATCTGAAGCTATCCACATTCTGACAAGTTCAATCTGGAACATAAGACAGATACAATATCTGGAAGATTCAGCTCGGAAGCACAGATGGGATATGATATGACGAAACCAACAAGCAAATGTTGTAATCCTCCAGGGCCAATCCCAAATCGTAACCTTGTACATAGGCTGCGCGGTTAATGGTTGGTTAGGTAGGTATTTAAAACCGGCACCTGCTTGTGCATGTGGTCAGACTCTCGATATCCCTCATTTTTTTATTTGACTGTACTAGTACAAAAAATCACTTTCAGCCTCTTCATGATAAGATGAAGTCCTTCAAGCTTCCGTTGACTTTGTCAAGTGTTTTTTTTTTAATCCCAGTTATGAGAACGGCTGGAGCCTGGCAATGTTGGCTGTTACTCTTATTAAATCTCATCCACTTGGAAGATATTTTTAATTCTTCCACCCACCGCCCCACCCTCTCCTCGATGCCTCCCTCCCCCCTAACAGGTTTTGTTTGTTTTTTTTTTTTTTAGACCAATTCGCGAATTTTTGAAACGTTAAAATCTTATTCAAGGCATATTCCATATCAGTATGGTTCGGCGTCTAATTTGCACGTAGAGCAAGGCTTTTCCCCCCCCCCCCCCCCCCCCCCCCCCCCCCCCCCCCCCATCTTCCTCCCTCTTCTCCCCTTCCCCAATCCATATACACCCATAAGCTGTTCGACTCTTACGAGTAATATGTCAGCCAGTTCCATACTTTAATGACCCTTGACTACCATGTAATGGATATACATGTAGTCACACAGAATTGGTGTTTCTGAATTCCGGTATATATGGGCTCTGTGTGTGTGTGTGTGTGTGTGTGTGTGTGTGTGTGTGTGTGTGTGTGTGTGTGTGTGTGTGTGTGTGTGTGTGTGTTGTGTGTATGTAGAAATTATCTCCTCTATAGGCTTATTGCTTTGATGTTTGGACAAACGAACGAATGAACGAAGTTTAATGCTGTTAGGCTGTAAAAGCCCTTTAAGCAAATCGGCGGGATGTACAATAACAAAACGCGACTCAATTTCGATTTTATTAACATGGAAACCACAGCAATATCCTTTTTTTTTCACTTTACGTGATGAAATCATGAACTGACGTGAAAATGTGAACTGGTGTCACTGTCTGTCAGTTCTGTAGACGACGGTCACCCCAGGTAAAACTGGAGTCCGTGGACAGCGTGCAGCACATGCTTGGGTCTCTGCATGCTTCGTGTTGCCGATGCGTCTTCCTTTCCAAATGCAGGACAATTTAAGACATTCCTCTTATGACATGTGTCTTTCTTCCTGGTTGTTAAACCAGAAAAAAGCGATCGTCTTCCGAACACGGATCGCAGGAATATTCTTGAAGGTCGTCGTCTGATTCACACAGCAGCACACTTACATCATCCGTTTGATGGGAACACATCCTTCCGAAATACTTTTTTTGTCTATAGCTTGCTCCAAACTTGTGTCGATGATGTCCGACTGGTGGATTTCTGGGCCCCTGCTGTTGCGCACCGACGGATCGGGGTGCGAGCACCGAAGCGTATCCTGAATGGGCGTGGATGTGTATGTGCGTGCGCGCGCGTATGTGTGCGTGCATGCGTGTGTTTATGAGAGTGAATGCATGTGTGTACGAGTGCTCGAGTATGAGTGTGTGTGTGTGTGTGTGTGTGTGTGTGTGTGTGTGTGTGTGTGTGTGTGTGTGTGTGTGTGTGTGTGTGTGTGTGTAAGTCTGTGTGTGAGTGTGCAAGTTTGAGTGTATGTGAGGGTATGAGTGTGTTCGTATTGAGATGCGTGTATTTGTGTATTTATGATGAAAAACGTTGGTATTCTGTTCATTAAGTTCACTATGGACTACGGATGATGCCCGATGTTTTAGTTCACCGTTATAGCCGTTACTAACGGTTATAATGGCCCATAACGTTTTTTTTTTAAATAAAATATCTCAGAAAGTACTTGGCCGATCTTTGTGAAAATTTTTAGGTATGTTCATTATGGGTCACGGATGATGCCCGACGTTTTAGTTTACCGTTATAGCCATTACTAACGGCTGTAACGGCCCCTAACGGTTTTTCTTCTTCATGGAATATCTGAGAAATCACGTGGCCGATATTTCTGAAAATTTGTAGGTATGTTCATTGTGGGTCACGGATGATGCCCAACATCTCAGTTTACCGTTATAGCCGTTACTAATGGCCCATAATGGTTTTGTTCTTTTGGAAAACCTCAGAAAGTTCTTGGCCGATCTTTCTGAAAATTTGTAAGTATGTTCATTATAGGTCACAGATGATGGGCCGATGTTTACTAGAATAGCCATTACTAACGGTTACACCAGTCCAAGGCGGTTTTTCCTCTTCATGGAATATCTCACACGTATTCAGGATAAACTGGGAGTACGTTTATATGCTTTGCATCTTGTTTATTTACACCCCTCGCCTCTCACATCCCTCCTCACCACAATTGATAGGCTAGCCACCTTGCGAGTTCTCACCACTATGAAACTCGGCTTAGCTGTCTTCGTCTTTCGCTTGTTGGAGTTCAACTGCGCCCATCGAAGGCATCCGCTGCTTCCTTTTTTTAGTTAGTATGTTTGTTTTTTTTCCCCAAAAAACTTCTATTTTTCCATATTAAAAAAATCTTTTAAAATCTTTTTTAGGTGTAGCCTCCATCCTCCTCTTTTTCCCCATTTCTCTCTCTCTCTCTCTCTCTCTCTCTCTCTCTCTCTCTCTCTCTCTCTCTCTCTCTCTCTCTCTGTCTCTCTCTATCTTTCTGTCCCCCCCATTCTCTCTCTCTCTCTCTCTCTCTCTCTCTCTCTCTCTCTCTCTCTCTCTCTCTCCAATAAGTAACCACAACTCTCGTGTGCCATGCATGTCTGTATGTTCTACTCCTGATGGACATTCTCTGTTGGACTTTTAGTGTGTGTGTGTGTGTGTGTGTGTGTGTGTGTGTGTGTGTGTGTGTTTGCTTCATGTAGAATTGACTGGCTCTCTATCTGTCTCACTGTTCACGGGGGTTGGCCGTCCGTTTGTCACTAACAGCTGTCAAACTGTTCAACTTTAAGCACGGACGTGGTGGTTCGCGCGTAGACAAAGGGTACATACGGGCGGCAGACCGCTCTCGGTGAACAGCATACAGCAACAGAGTGGTCCATGTGGATTACCTGGAAGGGCGGCCCTGTCAGTTGAACGATTCTTTTCAGTGTGACACTCGGTGAGGGTGGTGCCCAGAAGTGTTCTGTAACCTGCACAAGCAAACGGGACCCCGGCAGAGGCGAGTTGCGGGAAAGCGAATGAGATGCCGGTTCATTCCCCATTGAATTATCTATAGCGGAACACGATGCTACCTTCTGTCTGTCTTTCTTTCTGTCTGTCTTTATGTCTGTCTGTCTGTCTTTAATCTGTCTGTCAACAAGATAACTCCAAAACTATGTACAGGTTCTTTATGAAGCAAAGATACTGGTCCTTTTTTACTTGAAAATTTAGAAAGAGAGGGGGGTAGTTACCGCCAAGGACATAGACAAACAAAGTACAGGACAAGACACAATGCATTTCGACCTTTTGGATCTTCTTCAGGCAAAAATGAAAATAACATTAACCCCTCTCTTTTTCTAAATTTTGCTTCATTTTCCGCCCCCTCAGTCACTCCGTTTTGAAACTTTTATTTATTTATTTATTTATGCATTGCGGAACATGATGCTACCTTCTGTCTGTCTGTCTGTCTGTCTGTCTGTCTTACTGTCTGTCATCAAGATAACTCCCAAACTAACGGGTTTCTCATCGAGTATTACGGGATTTTGTCTGTCTGTCTGTCTGTCTTACTGTCTGTCATCAAGATAACTCCAAAACTAACGGGTTTCTCATCGAGTATTACGGGATTTTATGTAAGGTCAGTGTCAACAGTTGTTGACACTTGCATGGTTGTTTGTAGGGTCAACTGACGTGATGATATTTTACCAGGATTGCTTGTAGGATCAATCAATACGTGTTATGATATTTTAGGACCTCTGGGGTTCAAATCTAACAACATACGGGCAGAAAACCTGTTCGCAAACAAGAACAAAAGATAAAGCAAGAACAAAAGATGTAAGTGGTAAAAAAGTTAAAAATTATTGATAAAGAACACAAACCCACGGAAGTACTTAAAAAAAGTAGTCAACGCATTCAACCGTAGTCGAAAGTAGGACAGCGTCAAGGCGACTGAACGCAGCAGGCTTTGGTGCAGTGTAGCATTGTACACAAGCTAGGGGGTCTACGTCTGTGGTGTGTGTTGCTGTTTTGACGTGCCGGCAGGAAGGTGTCAGTTTCCTTCCTACAGCCCACTGCAGCCAGATCAGCCTTGGACAGCAGCCCAGCAATCAAGCAGGTAACCGCCCCCCCCCCCCTCCCCCCACCCCTTCCCTCCCCCTCCCGTCCCCTTCCTCCGCCCAAAGTAGCAACTTGGTCACAGTCTGAGGCGGGGAGAGGGGGAGAGAGAGAGGGAGGAGGGGGTGGGGGGGGGCGTTAGGAGGCAGGGGAAGGGAGGGGGGGGGGGGGGGGGATCACACCGTCTTATTGTCCGGGGGGGTGTGGCTCAAGGAAGAGAGACATACAACGGCTGCGGAATGATAGCAGTGGTGGTGGGTGGTGGGGGGTGGGGTGGGGAGGAAGGGTTAGGGACGGGTAGTGGCGTAGGGGTGAGGGGTGAGGGGGTGGGGGGGGAGACGTGGTGGTGGTGTGTTGATCAGTGGGAAGGGGGAGAGAGGTGGGGGGTGGGGGGTGAGGGGGAGGGGCGCCGTTGGGGGAGTGTAATGAACCGTGGAGTCGGCTTGTCTCAGGACGTAGTCTTTGCCACAGTCGGCTGGGCGCGGGACGCGGGGGCGAAGGGGGTGATTCTTCTCCACCCCGTTGTCTCTTCAGTGTCACTCGTCTGGTAGTAGCTGCCGTCTTCAGCTACATACCCCCCCCACACACCCCCTTGCCTGTTTGGCCTGAAGTTCATTCGCTGCATGCTCTGTTCTCAGCCTTCACAAAGGACATGACAGCGTTTCTGTTGGTAACATCTTCACGCTAACCTTCACCTGTAGTTATCGCTTCCGTGTGGACAGCGACAGACACCATAACTAACCGTCGCGTGGTGATGTGCGTCCTCTGGCTACCTACCACTCCTGGTCACAAATCGTTATCTGTCGTTGATACTTAGTGTCGCCGCTGTGTTTTCTTTGGAATAGTCTTCCTGATCCCGATGTTGAGTGTTTGGCCCCCTTTTGTTTCTCGATGGTTTGAGGGGTCAGTTGGAGGATGTCCATAGTCGTTGTTGTGCTGGCCATCTGTCGGGACGGACGGGCTAAGCCTTTGGTATTCAAACTGGTATCATCTCTGCGAAGGAACCGGTTGAGCCCTCGTTGTCTCGCTGTCCCTCCCTTCGTGATCCAGCCCCATACACGCTGGGCCACACACGGAAGGGCAATGATGAGATAGGGAGTGGACAGGGAGTGTGTGCTGATGACCTAGGGAGTGTGTGTGCTGATGACATAGGGAGTGTGTGCTGATGACCTAGGGAGTGTGTGCTGATGATATAGGGAGTGTGTGCTGATGATAGGGAGTGTGTGCTGATGACATAGGGAGTGTGTGCTGATGACATAGGGGAGTGTGTGCTGATGACATAGGGAGTGTGTGCTGATGATATAGGGAGTGTGTGCTGATGACATAGGGAGTGTGTGCTGATGACATAGGGAGTGTGTGCTGATGACATAGAGAGTGTGTGCTCATGATATAGGGAGTGTAAACTGATGATAGAGGGAGTGTAAACTGATGATAGAGGGAGTGTGTGCTGATGACCTAGGGAGTGTGTGCTGATGACCTAGGGAGTGTGTGCTGATGATATAGGGAGTGTGTGCTGATGATATAGGGAGTGTGTGCTGATGACATAGAGAGTGTGTGCTCATGACATAGGGAGTGTAAACTGATGATAGAGGGAGTGTGTGCTGATGATACAGGGAGTGTGTGCTGATGATACAAGGAGTGTGTGCTTATGACATAGGGAGTGTGTGCTTATGACATAGAGAGTGTGTACTGATGACACAGGAAGTGTGTATTGTCGAAATAGGGAGTGTTACCCCGTGATTTATACAGTAGAATTCTAGTGAGATGGAGAGTGGAACACTGGTGAAATGGGGGGGGGGGGGGGGGGGGGGGGGGGGGGGGGGGGGGGGGGAGTGGGGATGAAGCATTGATAAAATAGGGAATGGAATAACGGTGAGAGAGGTCGGTGACTAATTGAGCGACAGACTGTGAAATGCTTCTCAGGGGTCATAAGAACGAGGTCAATGTCGAACGCACAGATCTTCATTGTGTGTGGGCATCAATGGAACTATTACCTTCCTTTTTTTATTATTTTTTTTTTAAGTACCAACGCCTACGACGAGTTTAAAAACCAGATTAGCTGTGTCACTACCTCCAGTGGCAAGCCCGCAGAGTGAACAGGAACAATGGCCCCGTTGTTAGCTGTGGTGGTAGGCACATTCTTAACGACAGTTTCAGTGTGACAGACTACGAGCTACGAAC
>JADBJO010002260.1:20000-22500 GCA_016801955.1 Conus betulinus
GAAGCGTATTGTTACTCTCCGTTCATGATTAAGAAGTTAAAACATAGTGGGCTTTTTTTTTTATAGCTCGTGAACAAGAAACAATTTAAGAAATGGGAGCAAGGTTAAAAGATAGGATACTGGAGAGGTACAAATTGTCTAGATCATATGCATCAATTGATTACATTTGGACATGTATATCAGTTCTCTCTCTCTCTCTCTCTCTCTCTCTCTCTCTCTCTGTCCTGTCTCTGTCTGTCTGTCTGTCTGTCTGTCTCTCTCTCTCTCTCTCTCTCTCTCTCTCTCTCTCTCTCTCTCTCTCTCTCTCTCTCTCTCTGTTCTTCTCTTCTTCTTCTTCTTTTTCTTCATTATGCGTTCTTTGACACATCTCCAAAAGAGGCGTTTTCTTGTTTGTTTTGTTTCTCCCTAAAATTTAGTAATTTCTTACGGCTTTTAAATTCAATACCCATTTAAAGATTAAATGTTTGGAATGGATGCTGGCGATCGAACGCTTGTTTCTGTCCCTTTATTATTAAATAATGTACATATTCGAATGTACATATTATGCTACCGCACACATGATATGACTAGCTCTAGACAACACGTCAGTCCAGGCTGGCTGTGGGACATACTAAGATTTCAGGCGCAGCATGTATACGCACAGCCCCGCTCATTAGGGGAGGGGGGGGGGGGGGCAGTGTTAGTTTTTTAAAGATAACGCACACAGGCGCACACGCAGACACATGGGCCCGTGCCCACACATCCATACACACACATATATATATTCAATATACACACACATACAAAAAAAAAAGACAACAGAGTTGGGTAGGCACTCAAGGTCTGATCAGCGCGTTGGACTATGCGTAGGTCAGACATCTGCTAAGTTTGTAGCCACGAGACCCTCTTCTTCAATTCTCTCATCTTAGTCGTTAATTCATTCACCCCATCAGCTTAAAACAATGCGTACTGTGGTCTCGAAACTCGGCGGATGTGGAGTAGCGTATATGGACTAGTCCGCACGTAGTGACGCCTCCTTGATGAAACTGGAACTGGAACTGAAACTTGCAAGATAACGATAGTCTCTGGAATCTGGAGGATATTAAGCATGCTTCTTGCCCTCCCCCACATCTCCCATGACTCCTCTCCAATTTTGAAACTGGTCTTTGTTTGGTTTCTTTCTTTCTTTCTTTCTTCTTTCTTTCTTTCTTTCTTTCTTTTGCTGTTCATTTTGTTCATGATTCGCCTTTTGTACGGCCGAAAGTTCATGTGAATTTGAATGAAGAGTTCTGTGCGGATTAATATTTGAATTTCGTACCTTGCTGAATACTTGATTTATGTAGCCAGTGTCCCTCCGTAAGAATGCATTTGAACTACCATCCTGGAACTGCGGGGAAACGGTCTCCTGTACAGGCCGAGTCGATTTGGTTTCCTGCTGTTTATAGTCTTTGAGTTAGTAAAGTCCAAGTCTATTTACGCATGTTCTGAATATGTTTTATCTTATCCATAAAATGAAATAAAAAGATATCAATAGTTTAGCAGAATTATCCGAAAACAAATGACAGCATGAGACGTGGCGTCGTCGTTTGGTCAAAGAAAGAGAGGGGACAGGAAGAGTTTCTCACCTGTTTTTCCCCACAGTTTGCCTTTGTTGGACTCCTGTTTATTCGTGCACAGAGAGAGAGAGAGAGAGAGAGAGAGAGAGAGAGAGAGTTGTTCAGTTGGCTAGGGTGCCCTTCTTAGGTTACTACATATGCCAATTCTTCTTGTTCGCTAATCAGCGAGGTCGGCCTACAGACTGCACGTGTGTTCTGCCTTTAAGTAAAAAAAGCAAAAACACCATGTGTCTGCTTCATAGTTTATAATTCTACGCTGTCACCTGTGATGTGGTGGTGAACGGACAACCCACCATGAACAGGGAAAGAGACACAGAGCCATTCAGATCGACCGGAAGAAGGGAACGCCTTCACTCTGCGCAAAAAAAAAAACAAACTTCCAACTACTAGCGAAAGACCAGGATATCCTGTTGCCTCTGTTTCTTTGGTTTCTATAGATCTTTGATTCTATCTTTCGAACCCCGAAACACTAGATTACCAGCAGTAAGTTTGAATGAAAATTTGATATACCATGACAATTACAGTTAGTTATTCTTTTAGTCAGATCCCTGGGAAACACTGCTTGGTCTGCCACAACATTTCAAAGAACTAATGCGTGATGATACACATCATTTTTAAGACCAATTCGTCTTAAGAATATGCGTTTTACTGAAACTTTTTTTTTAATGTAAAATTCATTTCACATTTTTTATACGTTTCTTATGCGCAAATGCAATCATTTTGAAACGTGTTTATATGCACTAGAATTTTTTTTTTATTCAGATCATGTCAAAACGATTGCACACATCAGAGGTTGTCAAGTGTGCGTGATCTTCAATACTCAAATGAGATCCAAATTGGATTAATCAGCCTTAAGTGAATATTAAGAGCACTAGACTACTGTGGAAGACCGGGCCGTTTGCTGC
>JADBJO010002260.1:27500-30000 GCA_016801955.1 Conus betulinus
GGCTATGGTGATTCCAATGATGATGATGTGATGATGCATGATGATGATAATGATGATGATGATGATGATAATGATGGGGAGGAGGAGGAGGAGGAAGAGGAAGAGGAGGAGGAAGAAGAGAAGGAGAGGAAAAGAAAGTGTGTGTGTGTGTGTGTGTGTGTGTGTGTGTGTGTGTGTGTGTGTGTGTGTGTGTGTGTGTGAGTGAGTGAGTGAGTGAGAAATGATACTTACATTGATGGCGACGACAAGAACAACGATCACAAAAACATCACCACCACCACCAAAACCACGACGATGACAACAACAACGACAACAACGACAACAACAACAGCAAGCAACACAAGAGCAACAAACAAAACAACAACAACAACAACAACCGTAGTAATACTGTCAACAACAGTAAATAAGCACGAAAAACATGCAATGACGATAACAAAGTTTTCTACCGACAATGACAAGGTAGACAACGATAACTACCCCCCCCATCCCCCCCCCCCCCCCCCACACACACACCCTCCCCCCTTACCCCCAACCTCCCCATCCTTCCTCTCCATCCTACTACGCGCTCCACAGAGGCCCTGAAGCTGTACCGCAGCAAGCTGACAGCCTACGAGCAGACGGAGATCCTGGACTACCCGGAGATCTACTTCCTGGGCCTGGAAGCCAAGAAAGTGGAAGGCGTTCCGGGAGGGGCCTCTAATAATGGCTATGACGACGAGAGCGGTTCTTACATCAAGGTATGTGTGTGTGTGTGTGTGGGGGGGGGGGGGGCTGGGTATTGGAGATGGGGGGGGGGGAGTGAAAGAAAGAGGGGTGGGTAAAGGGCAAGGCGGGGTGAGGGGGGAAGGGAGGAGACGGGAAGGAAGGGAGAGGGGGTAAGAAGGTAAGAGATGTTCCTGACCAGGGCCTCTTATAATGGATTTGACGACGAAAGTGGTTCCTACATCAAAGTGGGGGGGAGGGGGGGGGGGGCGCTGGGTATCGAGGATGGGGTGGGGAATGGAGGGTTGGGGGGATGGAGTGGAGGGAAAGGGGAAAGGTTGGGGAGGAAAGGCGGAAGATGTGCTTGGGGGGGGGGGGGGGGGGGTTAGTGGGGGCCTTTAATAATGGCCATAACGACGGCAGTGAATCCTACATCAAGGCATTGGGATTGGGGGTCGAGGGACGTGAGAGTGGGGGGGGGGGGGGGGGGGGGGGGGGGGCCGAGTTGGGGGTGGTGTGGAGGAGGTGGGTGAGGGGCGAGGAGGAGGAGAAGACAGAAAGGTGTGAAAGTGGGGGCAGGGGGGGGTGGGAGGAGGAGGAGGGGGAGGAGGAGGAGGAGGAGGAGAAGAAGGAGGAGGAGGAAGGCGGTGGAAAGTGGGCTTCGAGAAGTCAACAATGATGGCTATGATGACGACGAGAGTGGATCTTACATCGAGGCATGGGGGCGGGGGGGGGGAGGTTGTGTAGTGTGGGGATGGGGTAGGGGTGGAGGGGTCAAGTAGGGAAGGGGGACGAGACGAGAAGGGTGGAGAGGAAAGAAGGAGGTATGCCTGGAGGGGGGGGGGGGGGGGAGAGTGGGGGCCTCTAATAACGGCCATGAGGTAAGGAGGCTGGAGGCCGGGGATTGGAAGGGTGGGGGTGAAGTGGAGAGAATGGGAGAGGGGAGGGAGGAGGAAACGGGAAGCATAATGGGAGGGGGAGGGGGTCAAAAAGGTGACAGACGTGCCTGGAGGGGCCTCTAATAATGGCCATGACGTCGAGAGTGGATCCTGCATCAAGGTATGAGAGTGGGGGGTGGGTTGGGGTGGGTGTCAGGGATGGAGGGTGGGTATGAGGGTATAAGAGCGGCTGAGATGGAAAGTGGTAGGGGGGGGTGGGGTGGTTGAGAGGCAAGAAAGGGAGCAAACTGTGCCTGGAGATGGCTCTGATGACCAGAGTGAGTCCTACGTCGAGGTACGTGTGGTGCAGATGAGAGGGCGGTGGGTGAAGTGGAGGGGGTGGGTAGGAGGTGGGAGGAAAAAGACGGGAAGGGTGGGCAGGGCAGGGAATAGGGGTGGGTGGGTGAGAAGGTAAATGTATGTGTGGAAAGGCAGTGGTGGGGATTTTGCCACACACACACACACACACACACACACACACACACACACACACACACACACACACACACACACAAACATACACACACACACACACACACACACACACACACACACACACACACAGAGAGAGAGAGAGAGAGAGAGAGAGAGAGGAGAGAGAGAGAGAGAGAGAGAGGGAAACTGGGAAACGGGGAAGAAACACACACACACACACACACACACACACACACACACACACACACACACACACACACACACAGAGGGAGAGAGAGAGAGAGAGCTAGTGCTTTTTCCACTAAATGAAAAGATAAGGCGGGGGGGGGGGGGGGGGGTGTGAGCAAAAAACGTGGACGGTGTACTAGAGAGGTCAACGATAGTGGCTCTGACGACGACAGTGGCTTCTAAATCGAGGTGTGTGT
>JADBJO010002260.1:52500-57500 GCA_016801955.1 Conus betulinus
AATGAAAACAAAATCATAGACTTTTGAAGTTTTCCAGCGATGTAGTAGTCATGGTGCTTATGGTACAAAAGATCGATTTGTTCGTCTGCACCAAAATCTAATGCATTGGTTGTACTGCCGCCACGACGTGCCGTTTTAATGTTGTAATACGTACTGGAGGAAAAAGTGAATACTCCATAAACGCGTCTTTTTCATTTACGTACATATCAAACAAAAGATAACGTCATTCACAAACGATAGCCGGTGGCAGAAAACATTTGCTGATCGATCAGCTAGAAGTGTCAGAAGTAAGCCCAACTAAGAACATTGTAGATTTTCAAACATTCCATCAAATTGACTTCTTTACTTATTCAATTATTTGTTTTATTTTATCTATGTATGTATGTATTTATTTATTGATTCTGTTGGTCTGTTTTAAACCACTGTGTTGACTCCGTTCAGATGTACGATCACTGCAACATCAGAACACGCTTTGTCAAGACGATCAGTCGGTGGGGGGGGGGGGGGGGGGGGGGGGGGGGGGGGGGGGGGGGGGGGGGGGGGGGGGGGGGGGGGGGGGGGGGGGGGGGGGGGGGGGGGGGGGGGGGGGGGGGGGTGTAAAGAAATCCAGCGGCATCAGCACTTTATCGTAAGGGCAGTTCTAGGACTTGCTGGGAACAGTCTGTAATTGAAACCACCATCAGTGGGGACAGAGCAAGAGCCAGAATGTTTTCCAGACAGGAGACGTTGCAGTTTATCTTCATCCAGCTAAACCTACACCGTTTGACACCGTTCTTATCATACATACATCGTCGTCTTCAGGTCATGTGCAGTTAGATCTCAACCCCCCTCCCCCCTCCCCCCCACCTCTCTCTCTCTCTCTCTCTCTCTCTCTCTCTCTCTCTCTCTCTCTCTCTCTCTCTCTCCACACGATCTGTTCTGACGTGACGTGACGAGGTGAGAACAGAGGAACTTGAACGCTGTTGTCTGTGATATCTCAAGCCGTCCATATGGAGGATTCCTTTCAACTCATGACTGGGAGCCCTGGGTGTTCCTGAGGATGTTGGGGAGAGGGCTCACCATGTTCCTGAGAATTGGAAACACGTTGTGTCCCTGAAGATCTGAAGGCCATTGTGTTCCCGAAGATGGGGGGCCTCCTACTGTGTGTTTGATGATTAGGGGAGGAGACTCGTCTTGTTCTTTTGGGGATTAGAAGGAAGCCCGCTGAGTCCCTGAAGATTGGTAGGGTCAAATTGAGTCCCGAGATGATTGGGAGGGTAACGTGAGTCGTCCCCTAGGATTGGGGGGGGGGGGGGGGGGCGAATAGGAGGGGAAAATTGAGTCCTAGAGGATTACGATGGGGCAAATTGTGTTCCGAAGGGTGAGGACGAAGGCCTTTTTTGTGCCCTTGAGAATGTTGATGCGATCATATTTTGAGGAACACAAAAAAAAAAAAAAAAAGAAAAAAAAAATCTTCGTTCCTTTCTCATGGCATATTTGCCTTTACCTCCTGGAGAAGAACGGGGAGAATGGAGGGGGGAAGGGTAGGGAGGAGAGAGGAGGCGATGTGAAGGGGAGGGGGGGGGGGGGGGTTGTTCATTGTATATTCCTCTGCAGCTGGCCTCTCCTTCACCGGCAGGCAAGTCCGGAAACATTGCTAGTGGGTGGGAATGGAGAGAGATAGGGAAGTTGAACGGGGGAGGGGGAGGGATGCGGTGTGTGTGGTGTGGGGGGGGGGGGGGGGGGGGGGGGGGGAGGGGGGCGGCAGGGAGGGAGGGGGGATGGAGCAAGGGTGTAGGGGAAAGGGAGCAATAGGGAGGGGAGAGGGGGGAGTGTAGATCAGGAGGTAATGAAGAATGAAAAGAGATGGCGCCCTGTTTCTGACTTCAGTGTTGCAAGATCGTACTTAATACAAGATACTGGTCATTGAAAAGGAAAAAGAAAAGAAAAAGAAAAAGAAGAAAAACAGAGACCCGCTACGTGTTTTTGTTTATTGAGGAAAAAACAAAAAAAAAAAGTAATACGGTTCACCAAAAGGTCATAAAGGGGGTCAGTACAAGGAGACTATGTGTGTGTGTGTGTGTGTGTGGGGGGGGGGGGGGTGTGTGGTGGGTGGGGGGGGGGGGGGGGGGGGCGCGCGCGCGTGCGCGCGCGCGCGTGCATGCATGCATGCATGTGTAAATGTGTGTGTGTGTGTGTGTGTGTGTGTGTGTGTGTGTGTGTGTCTTGAGAGAGAGAGAGAGAGAGAGAGAGAGAGAGAGAGAGAGTCAAAGAGATCAAATAAAACGTATTCTTGCCTTTGCAGTATTTATCGTCTGGTTTAAAAAGCCAGGACACGTATATTTATTACGCTCTTTTCACCTATGAAGTGTCACTGCTTTTTGTTGTCAAAAATGCCCCGCCCCTGTGTGTGTGTGTGTGTGTGTGTGTGCGTGCGTGCGTGCGTGCGTGCGTGCGTGCGTGCGTGCGTACGTACGTGGGTGGGTGCGTGCAAGCATGAGTGTCCTTTGTTGTATTTTACATTATTTACCGCTTTCAACCCTAGGTTTTCTTCGGTAAAACTATGATCAAATCACTGTGTACCGACTGAGTCTACTGCATGGTGTATCGGTATCAGAATGCTTTAAATGGGGGCTGGGGTGGGGGTGGAGGGTGGGGGACAGGTTTGGGGACGAGGGGTGGAGGGAGAGGAAGGAAGGTAAGTGTCAAGTTATTTCCTTGCTTTGAATATACGGCGTGAATCGGTCTTGCCAGGAAGGTTTAACGTTTTCCGTGATGAATTCAATCAAAATCGCCGGCCTGAATCAAAATCATTTCCAATCAAAATGCACACGGTCTTGTTGAGGATAATACGTTGTTGTTGTTATTGTTTTTTGTTTGTTGTTTTTTTTAAAGAAAAGACCTCAAAAATGTAGGCGTGTGTGTGTGTGTGTGTGTGTGTGTGTGTGTGTGTGTGTGTGTGTGTGTGTGTGTGTGTGTGTGTGTGTGTGTGTGTATGCGTACTTGCGTGCGTGCGTGCGTGCGTGGTGTGTAAAACTGCCCTTTTGTATGTCATCAGATGGAATTATGCCAGTATTATCAGTTAAGATGTCACTTAAACTTTGTTCGTGGGGTTTTTTTTTATGCTAACTTTGCATTTTTCCGTTTATTAACTTGGGTGTCATCAACCTTTTTCTTGCTTGTTTCTGATTGTTCGTGTTCTGTTTGTTTATTTGTTTGTTTTTGTCCATGTTTGTTTGTGTTGCTTTTTTTTTTACAAAGTCTGAAGTTGAAATTAATTTTGACCGTACCGACCACTGTCCACTTTTCTACTCCATTTCCAGCATGAATATCCACCACCACTACTACCCCCCTCCCAAGACAACAACAACAACAACAAGAACAATACCAAAGATCAGCTATGTTCACTTACTGCGCTATCTCTAAAGTGACGTGTGTTACCGTGAATTTTGTGACCAGTATACAGCTTGATGCATAACCAATCCAGCGGATGACGGCGTAATGATGATGTTCTTAGGTGCAAAATCGTGACAATCATAAAAACAGAAAAAAAAAAAAAAAAAAAACGTTGAAAAGGACGGTTTATTCTTAAAATGATTTGTTATTGCTATTGACGTAACAACATTAAGTCATGCTGAGATAAAGAAAATTCTGTTCATTCCAAAATTTTCAGTGTCAAAAAAAAACAAAAAAAAAAAAACGAAAAAGAAATCATGTTCATTCCAAAATGTTCACTGTAAAAAAGAAAGAAAGAAAGAAAGAAAGAAAGAAAAAGAAGAAAGAAGGAGGAAGAAAGAAACAAAAAAAAATCTGCTCATTCCAACATTTTTTCAGTGTGTCGAAAAAAGAAAGAAGAAAATTCTCTTCATTCCAAAATCCTCAGTGTCACAAACAACAACAACAACAACAACAACAACAACAACAACAACACAATAACAATCTGTTCATTTCAAAATGTTCAGTGTCAAAACCATCCAATAATAGCTGACATCCGCCCAGCGGTTGCGTGTTGTAAAAATCTTTCAGATCACTCGAACCACAATTAAACCTGTCCATTGACATTGTCATGACAATACATGATGAGGTAAAGTCTGCGACTACCTAAACTCCATCTATTTGCCTTACAGATCACAATGAAAGATTGGGAGAAAAAAAATTAGTGCGCATTTATCGCATGATAATACGAAAGCTGACTTTTTGTACTTTGTTGTTATTGTTGTTGCTCATCACCCGCGTCACTTTGCTTTCATATCAACTCACACTAAGTACACAGAGGTTGATCCTGTCGTAGACTATTGTGATGCCATCATCTTCAGGATAGGGGCACTGTTTTTCTTCATCAGCTCCACGTTTCAGTCGCGTACCGTCTCTTCTGGCATCATCACGCGAACAGTGACCCAGAAGAAGAGGACGATTGGTAGATGATCGCGTGTCGTTTCATGTCCCTGTGGTGTATGTCTGTTTGGGATTGAAACGCGTGTCTCTAACTAGTGTACATAGTTGTCTTTAAACTTTCAGTCCAGAAGTTTTGTTTTTTTTTTTTTTTTTTTTTTTTTTTTCCAGAATTCAAATCCAAGTAGTCTTCTGACAGTATTATAGATTGTGTGTGTGTGTGTGTGTGTGTGTGTGTGTGTGTGTGTGTGTGTGTGTGTGTGTGTGTGTGTGCGTGCGCGCGCGCGCGCGCGTGCGTGCGTGCGTGCATGCGTGCGTGCGTGCGCATGTGTATGTGTGTGTGTCTGTGTAAATTCAAATGTGTGTGTGTGTGTGAGAGAGAGAGAGAGAGAGAGAGAGAGAGAGAGAGAGAGAGAGAGAGAGAGAGAGAGAGAGAGCGCACTGCAAACATTTCGGCTTGGTGAGACTGAGCCTTTGTCTTTCGGTACGAAGGTTCTTCCATAGCGCCAAGAGATATATGTAGACTCTGTGTGTGTGTGTGTGTGTGTGTGTGTGTGTGTGTGTGTGTGTGTGTGGTTGCTGTTTGCCATCCTTTCAGTCACGGTTTTTTGCATATTATATTCCAGAGT
>JADBJO010002260.1:62500-70000 GCA_016801955.1 Conus betulinus
GAAAACATTCCAAAATGTGCGACCTTAGTAGGCCATAATGCTCGTGCAAGGAAAGAGGAAAATGAAGGTATTCAGACTGAGAACCACACTTTAGCGCCATGTTTAGCTGCCCTGTCTACCTTTTCGTTATAGTATAAAGAACAGTGAGATGGTATCCAACAAAACGTTATCTGGGTACCCCTTACAATTAGCATGTGTATTAAGCAAACTAATTTCCATAATCATTTCTGGCCGGGTGTGCAGTTGTAAGGCTTGTAACGCCTACAAAATTGATATAGAATCTACACAAAAAAGAATCTGAAATATAGTTTGAGGGAAGTTGATCAAATGATTTAAGGCCATAAGCATTGCTGTTAGTTCTGCTGTAAATATGGACTTGTGTAATCCAATATAGAACGATTTCTCCATTTTCAAATCAGGGATTAAAAAGGCACACCCTGTTTTACTGCTTATACAAGAACCGTCTGTGTATACCTTTAAATATATAAGGTTGTTCTGCACAATTCTTAGCCGCTGACAATGCTTGGGTTATTGAACAGCAGAGCTGACCACTCAGACTGTTCCTTATCTTTTGATCTCCCTTGCATCCTTAAATGGATCCTCAAGCATAGGCTCAAAGATTGTCCCTTACATTTTATACTGTTTGCGTAATATTTTTTAGTTTTCAACAACTTTTTTTCCTCCCACACTTTCGTTTTGTTTAATTCTATTACCTTTCGCTGGCTGCTTTGGGGGTGCTGTTGGATTCTTTTTCGAACCCTTGGCGGTCCGAACACCACAGAATTATGGACTGTGGTGTGTCTCTATCTGACGCCAAGAGCACAGACACAATCTGCCGTGTTTCGCTGACGAGTCCGATCCAGCGGACGAAAGGCCTCGAGCAGGTGATACATATAGATCTGTCTTCGAGGGGGATTGTAACAGTTTCCTCATGCAGCTAGTGAGGGGTTTCCATATTTATGATATACATTTTTCCCATTTACTTCGTCTTCAATTTTTTTTCTCTCAACTTCAAATCTTTGCCAAGTCATTACTATAATGATAGAAGAATTGTTAACCTGCACTTGTTTTTCCCCCACTACTTAATTGTTCAGCTATATATATATGTATATAACCGTCAAAGTAGATAAAAATCCAAAGAAACAATATTAACATTTCCTAAATTTTCGGCTTTATGTGCCTTCGTCAGGGGATACAGACTGTGACAGTAAAAAGCTCGCATTCTCCACCCTCGTATCCTGAACACGAATGACAAATGTATGCAGTTGGAAAAAAGACACCTTAATTAAAATGTTTTAAACTTTGAAATAAAACGTTGATTATAAAACATTGCATCAATAGGAAACAAAATTAGGATGGGAGAGAAGGTTGAGGGGGCCAAAGGGTGCGGATTGACAATATAGGTTTACCATAATTTTGATTGCCGCCACAGGCCACGATCTTGACATATGCAACGTGAGAAAGAAAGAAAGGTGGGGGGGGGGGGGGGGGGGGGGGGGGGGGGGGGGGGATATTCCACGATCGGAGAAAGCCGCAAAAGAAAAACTTCCACCAGTGCCTGTTTCATGGGGGATTAAGAAAAGGAGACCACACACGCGAACCGTTATTGTTCTGAATTCACGTCAATGTGTACATGCTCACAAACACCCAAACGCACGAGCGCCTGCGTAGAACACACACACACAGAGGACGGGGCAATGATACGGATATTGTAGTTAAAGGGGCTGGGGGGGGGAGGGGGGTTTGAAGGGATGAAGAAAGAGCGAGACAGACAGAGAGGCCGAGAGGGGGGGGGGGGGGGGGGGGGGGGAAGAGACAGATAGACATCTATACAGACAGGCAGGCGGACAGACAGAAACAGAAATATAGGGATAGGCAGAAATAAACAGAGAGGAAGGAAGGGAGTTTCTAGGATATATAATTAGACCTAGGGGGGATTTAAAGGAGAAGGAGAGAAAGAATGCAGAATGTTGAGGGATGGGGTGGGTGGGTGGGGGGGGGGGGGGGGGGGGGGGGGGGGGGGGGGGGGGGTAAGGAGGGAGAGTGCTGGGGTGGGATAGTAGATGGGTACGTTGGAGAGGGGGGGGAGAAGTTTGAAGGAGAATAGATGAGGGTAGGAGGGTAGGGAAATAAAAGGGGGGGAGGGAGAGGGGAAGGGGTGGGGGGAGCGGGGATCGATTGCGACGATGGAGAAACAAGGGCAGAAAGGAGGAGAAAGGATGGGGAGAAAGCGTGCTGATAGACCACATATTCCCTACATGATTTCCAACTTCATGTATATCATATACATACTCAAATTCCACCATCTGTCAAACATTACTATAATGCATATAAATACACACCAATGACATAAGTATAATACACACTTATGCATGCGCTCACACATAATGATGCACGCACTCACATACATACCTAGATACACACACACACACACACACACACACACACACACACACACACACACACACAACCACAACACACACACACACACACACACACACACACACACACACACACACACACCACACACACACACACACCACACGCATACACACACATACACACAAACATATATATGTAATATTATATATATATATATATATATATATATTATATATATATACATACATATACATATATATATATATATATATATATATATATATATATATATATATGTGTGTGTGTGTGTGTGTGTGTGTGTGTGTGGTGTGTGTGTGTGTAGAGAGAGAGAGATATATGTATGTATGCATCATTATGTATGTATGCGCGCGCGGGCGCGCGCGCGTGTGTGTGTATAGAGAGACAGTTATATTTGTCAATCAGCTTTTTTTGGTTTTTTCTTCTTTCCCACCTTTCCCCCGATTTTGTTCTTTCTTCATTTCTTTTCTGTCTTTCTGTCTCTGTCTCTGTCTTCTGACTGTCTGTTTCTCTCTCTCTCATGCGTCCTCTCTCTCTCTCTCTCTCTCTCTCTCTCTCTCTCTCTCTCTCTCTCTCTCTCTCTCTCTCTCTCTCTCTCTCTCTCACACACACACACACACACACACACACACACACACACACACACATTTCTTTTCAAATATCTGTCCTATCGTCGGTATGTTTACTTAAGCGATTGTTCACGTATTTGTTTTGTTTAGCTGGTTTGTTTTGACATATCCAAGTACATCATGCTAATACTACGACTTACCTCCTGTAGCAATGGTCGTTGTTGGCGTAGTGGTCGTTGTTGGCGTAGTGGTCGTTGTCGGCGTAGTGGTCGTTGTTGGCGTAGTGGTCGTTATTGGCGTAGTGGTCGTTGTTGGCGTAGTGGTCGTTGTTGGCGTAGTGGTCGTCGTTGGAGTTGTGGTCGTCGCTGGCGTAGTGGTCGTTGTTGGCGTAGTGGTCGTTGTTGGCGTAGTGGTCGTCGTTGGCGTAGTAGAGATGGCCACGGTAGTCAAAGCAGGGAGTTTACCTAGGTGATGAAATAACATCACAAGCATATAAAGAGACACAAGCAAGCAAACCACGATATTTTCGTTTGCGTGTCGTCTGACTGCGTAGATCTCATGTTATGTAGAGCAAGCGCAGTCTGTTGTCGATTTTCAACAAAAGTTGAAACTGCAGTAGATTCTGGGAACGCAGAAAGTTACAATTTTTCAAGAAAAGTTGAAACTCCTGTCAATTCTGGGAGTACGGAAAGTGAACGTTTTTCCAAGAACCTGAAGACTTGTTCTTCGTTTGAGCGATCTCAAAGGCGCGTCGATTTCAGTTGATTCATTCTCACAGCAAGGTACCCCCTGCAGAACACTGTCACACAGTTCTGTCCTGCTCGCGCTGTTTTGTTTGCAGGAAGTTCACGCCCCACTCTCGCTTGCCTCTACCATTACGATCCACACAGCCTTATTGTTAGAAAGATTTCCGAGAATACTGGTGCATGGTCTTAAAATAGACACCGGAAACACCGCCGGGGAGTTATCTGTGAATGAAACAGCACAGAGTAAACGTCAGTAAAAGTCCCTTTCGTGCTTATGTTTTCTTTATTCGTTTATGATGAAACAACAGTGCGATTTCCCTCTCCACTCTGCTTTCTCACTTCTTTCAATCCATCTTTTTCCACGACATAAAGACATTGTCTTTAGTTTATTGCTTCTCAACATTCTTTTTGGTTGTTACCGTCCCGTCGTCTGTGATCCCTCTAAAGCATCAATCCCACAGTGCTCATATCAAGCAGCTCTTGCACAGCAACGCCTGATATATATATATATGTGTGTGTGTGTGTGTGTGTGTGTGTGTGTGTGTGTGTGTGTGTGTGTTGTCTGCTTTGGGGGGTGCTGTTGGATTCTTTTTTTGAACCCTTGGAGGTGAGAACACCACAGAATTATGGACGGTGATGTGTCTCTATCTGACGCCGAGAGCACAGACACAATCAGCCGTGTGCCCCTGATGAGTCCGATCCAGCGGACGAAAGGCCTAGGAGCAGACCATACAAAAACATCTGTCTTTGGGAGGGATTACAATGGTTCCCTCATACAGTTAGAGAAAGGGTTTTCATATCAATACTATATATTTTTTTTAAAGTTTTATGTTCACATTTTCTTCATTTTCAACCCAACCTCCCCCCCCCCCCCCCCCCCCCCCCCCCCCCCCCCCCCCCCCCGTTTTTTTTTTTCTCAACTTTGAATCTTTGCCAAATCATTACTATAAAGATAGAAGAATTGTTAGCCTGCACTTGGTTTCCCTCACTACTTAATTGTTCAGCATTATATATATATATATATATATATATATATAGAGAGAGAGAGAGAGAGAGAGAGAGAGAGAGAGAGAGAGAAGAAGAAGCGATAAGATTTCGTCCTTTGCTTGTTAAAAACGGCATTTCACTTCTTACTGTCAGTCTAACTCTCTGTCTGCCCCCTGTTAACAAGTTGGCTGTTCACCGCCGAGAGTGTCAGACTGTCAAGTCTGAAGCACATTCACGGTGGACTGCACGTGGGTTTAAAGGCTGCATGCAGGCAGAGAACAGCCCTAGATGGGTAGTAGACAACAACGAGATGGCATATGCGTTTACTTTACAGGGCAGCCCAGACTACTGAACACATCTTTGGAGGGATGAATTTTGTCCTGTGAAGTAAAAATTGGAGTTGTGAGTGTAAACGGTATGTTGTTTATTTTCATCACTACATTTTTTACACTGCATTTCTTCTTGGGTATTATTTTTTGAGAAATAAGTGAATAAATACATGCTTAAAAAACATAACTCTACAGACTTCTGTTATTGACTCCTGACCTTACATCTCCGTTAGGGAGGGTAACCGTCACGCATTTGGTGTGTCTTGATGCTGTATGTCGACATGCTGCATTCGGTTTTTAATCTTTGTCTGGGTACATCAAGCCATTTGCTGAGTATATAGACCCTTCAGTATCATTCGGCGTCACAACAATCTGAATTGGGTCTCTCTGTCTGTGGACCTGCATCTTTTTCAAAATGATCAACTTGGGGTGCCTTTAATCTCAATGTAGTGACTGCGACCATTATTGCGGTAATAAAATATACTAGTCACATAAAGTTAAGCACAGGCCTTTGCACACAGGGGGTTGATTCATCCCTTCAAAAAACATGTTTTTTTTTTGTTTTGCGGCAACCATGATGGAATCTCACACAGCAGCAGTGTGTAATCCAGCCTGTGTCAACTGGTAGTGCGCACGGGGGTCTTGGTGACCTCGTTACCGCGCGGGATAAAAAGTGCAAAGTTGCGTTAACTGTGCCTGTTTTGCATCAAGCTTGCTGGCGACACAAGATGTGTAAAATGAAAAAATTCTTTTTTCCCGTGCAAGAGCAGTCTCTCAAGTGAGTTTTATGCCCCTTCTTTTGGCTGTTTAAGCGCGGGGGTTGGTTACTGTCAGCCCTTTTCTCACCATGCCACCACACGAAGAAAACTTAGCACCTTTGACAAAACCAGGGCGATTGCGTGGATACAAGATGGCATTGCAAAGGCTGAAGTGGCGCGACGACTTGGTGTGCATCATTCAGTTATTGTTAGACTGAATCAGCGTTTTAGGGCGACCAACAGCGTTGAAGAGAGGCCACGGTCAGGTCGGCCTAGGCAGACTACTCCCAGAGAAGATCGTTTCATCGAGAGGCAGGCCCTATTGCAGCGGGATACCACTTCCACCCAGCATCCAAAGGCAGCTTCGTATGGCAAATAACACCATCCTCAGCCGTCAAGCCATACGAAACCGTCTTCACCACTTCGGCCTCAGATCACGTCGCCCAGCTGTTCGACCACGACTGCTAGCAGCCCATAGGCTGGCTCGCCGAGCTTTCTGCCATCGTCATGTGAGATGGAACCAACAACAGTGGTCCCAGGTCCTCTTTTCAGATGAGTCGCGGGTTTAGTCTTGAACACAATGACGGCCGAACTAGAGTTTGGAGGCGTGTTGGTGAACGTTACATTGATGCAGCTGTTCGCCAGACCAGGGCCTTTGGGGGAGGATCTGTTATGGTATGGGGTGCCTTCAGCCTCCACCACAAGACACCACTCTACCATATTGATGGAAACCTCACAGGCATCCGCTATCGGGATGAAATCCTGGCGCCTTTCGTTGTTCCGACCATGCAACGGATAGGACCCATGGCAGTCTTCCAAGACGACAATGCTCGGCCACATAGGGCCCGGGTGGCCCGAAAACTTCATTGTGCAGGCCGGCATCAACAGGATGATCTTCCCGGCGTATAGTCCCGACCTCAATCCCATCGAGCATATGTGGGATGAGTTGGGGAGACGTGTGAAGGAGAACCATCCACCTCCCAGAGACCGCCAGGATCTCTTCCAAATGCTGCAACTGGAATGGCAGAGAATCCCTCAGAGGGTCATCAGAACACTGGTCAACTCGATGAGGAGTCGCTGCGTGGAATGTCTCGCCAATGGCGGTGGCCACACCCACTATTGAAATGATTTTGTGAACTGAACAGATTTTTGCGAACTTTGATTTCGACCCATCCTCTGTTTATTGTCTGTAAATCAACAACCGTTCATTCGATCCCAATGAAATTCAATGTACGTTGGAACAAGATAATGAATTAAATCTGTTCCCAATTTCAAAATCGTGGCTTTTATATTTTGGAAATTATGCGGGTACATGTAAACTACGTTCTTCCAACGGTCATCATCATCACCTATTACCCCTCCTGGGGTACAGGCCGCCAACCAAGGACCTCCAGGCATCTCTGTCCTGGGCTCTTTTCTCCTGCTGGTTCCAAGTCATCCCTATGTTCCTGATGCCTACTTCCGGGTCCATGTTAGGGCTTGTCTGGTGATGTTGCTTGCAGGCTTCCGCAGCGTATGTCTAATCCACCCCCAATGTCGTTTTCCTGTTCTTCTAACGGTAGTCCTAATGAACATGTCAGTAATCATGACTTTAATACGAGCTAACATGGTCAGATACGTGGACAGGAAGTTGACACACCGAGTTCACCATGAGGACAGGACGAGGAGTGCCAGAGAATGTCAAACATTT
>JADBJO010002260.1:85000-95000 GCA_016801955.1 Conus betulinus
TTTCCCAGTCCAATTCATGTATGTACAGTAATCTATGGAGAAATATCAGAAGGTGTCGACATTTCTATGCGTCATTGTTTTCATCTGTTACTTTCCACAAGATCCTGGCATGGATACCACTTTTTACGACATTCATTAATTCGCATTTCTATGCAATGCATATATTTTTCGATTTTGTCTTTGCTGTTCAACTCATTCAAACAGTGTTTGAGATTAGGTTTGATCTTATTGATTTTGCATACACTGACTGATTTATCTGCTGGTTGATATAGTGACGGGTAAACGAAATGGCCTTTTGCAGAATTTAGTGTAATGATTCTCACAGGTCCAATTCCAGTGCAAGTGTTACAGCAGACTAATCACTGGGAGTTGAAATAAAAACAACACCAGCAACAAAAACATTAATGAAACCACATTAGTTTGGGATTGAAAGAGAAGGAATGGCTGTCATACTTTAAAGCAACTTGATGTTCTGTTTCGGTTACGGTCTTTTACAAAAGAAAGAGCAATTCAGATGGCGCCAAAGCCAACTATGATTACTGTACTCTGGGAGGATTTTCTGTTCTCAGTGAACTTGGTTACCCACTGCTGTGAGACATTCCAGCACCGGCATTAAGTCATTTTCCTGGACTGGGGAAATACACATTACATGTTCAAGAATTACACCAACTATCTACATAAAGCAGAACATAGTGGCAGACGGAGATGATAGGAGGGGGGCTATCAAAGATTGTGATTTTACTACTCATGACAAAAGTAAATGAAGAAAAACATCAGCAAAAATCTTAAATAAATGTCAGCGAAACGCCCAGAGAAACGTGGACAAACGAGTCATAAGACAAAACACAACGCGTTTCGACCTCTTAGGTCTTCTTCAGGTGAAACAAAAACGAAAAAAATAACGGACGTGTGATCAGCAAAAATAATCAAAATTGTTTTTTTCTGAACATCCCCCTATTCACTTAGAAGAAATGCATAGCAGTCACCAAGCATAGAACGTTGAAAAGCTGATCGGGGGGGGGGGGGGGGGGGGGGGGGGGGGGGGGGGGGGGGGGGGGGTGATTGGACAGCCCCTGTGTGTACAGGGGAATGAATCCAGCGACCACATCCGCCGGACTCAGTAATGACAGACCAACAGACCCCAGGCACTACTGGTCGACACAGAGAGGCACCACCTTGACCATAAGGGTGGTAGCGCGCGCTGATCATCAAGTTGGAAGTGCCATGGTTGAACGTCATAGTCTCCTGAAAACACGTCATTCACTCTCTCGTCACTTCTGCTAGGCGACTGGGTGTCGTAAGCAACATTCTTTCGATGTTATGGGCAACTATTCATTTTATCAAGGGAGCAAGAGTTATCCTACTTGTTCTTTAACTACCGTTTGATATTCCCTGCCTCATTTCAGATTTCCTTTGAAATAAATCAAAGCGAGGTTACCTGTATTTGTTTACTGTTCGTCCGCGCGTTTTTTTTAACTCTATTCAAGACCGAAAAGGCTGCGCCAGTCTTGAATGAAATGAATTTGTATTTGTTCATTTCTCCAGTTGCTGCTGTGTAGATGGGTCAGGCATAGGGTATACATGGGCAAGCTTGGAACGTCCTCTTTTGGGGATGTCTCCTTGTTTGTTCTGTGTGCTCTCTCTTGTCATTTCTGCCAGGCGATCGGGTGTCGAAAGCAGCATTCGTTTGGAGTTATACAGTACCTGTCTTCGGTTAGAGACCAAGCTCTAAGCGCTTTACAATCCACACTCGTTTAACTGGACTATTCATTTTATCAAGTGAGCAAATGGTACCCTACTTGCTCTTTAACTGCTGTTCACAGTTCCCTGCCTCATTTCAAATTTCCTTTCAGATAGATGTTAAATAGAAACAAAACTAATTAGCCCGTGTATCCAGCATGCCTGGAGGCAAGAGATCATTTACTCTCAGTAGGTTATGAGAGTTAGAGAGGCAGTGTTATAAGTAGCCAACACCAATCAATTCAATTATTTAATTAAGGGTGTGACATGCGGCAGAAAACTTCTGAACTAAATATGGTTTGACAGTATCCCTGTATTAGAAGCTGATTCTGAGAACAAGGTCTTGCCTGAAAAGGATGTAAACTGTCATCGTCGAAAGCAGAGAGAACTTAGGATACTGACCATAAATGGGAAGAATTCTGGATAGGACCCTGATTTTTTTCATGACCATACCTTCTTCTCCTCCATATGAAAAAAAATCAAAAGAATTTGTTTTTGCAGCTAAATTCTTCGTCAAATAATACTGCATGGGTCCAGAAAGTAAATACCCTGTTCAGAATGCTTAAAACAGGGCCAGAGAACGTCAGCAGATAAATCATCCTGATCTGAATTTGGGTCTGGGTATGTACACTGTCAGAACCTTATTTTGGCTATGACGCAACAGAAGCCAGGGGATCACAGCTAAGAAATTAAGAGATACGCAAGATAGGGTGGTAGAGGTGTGGAGTTAAGGGGGGGGGGGGGGGGGGGGGGAGATCAATGGAGTGGGGCGTGGTATGGGGGCAGAAGGGAGAGGACTAGTGTGCTAGGAATCGGCTACTTCCGATGAAAATGTAGAGGGAGATGGAGCTTGAACGAACTCCTCAACGAACGTGCTCCAGTTGGACATCGTCTAGGGGACGTCAGAGTATTTACAGCTCGACTCTGCTGTCTGGTACCATGTAGCCACGGACGTTGGTGGCTTGCCGCGCGATAATGTTGGAGGTTTCATGATTATTGAAGCTGGTAAGCTGAATCATCGTACTAGTCCTACATGCAGATATCATAAACGGGTCTAGTGCTAGTGCAGGAATCATGCCTTGGGCTATCTTGTAGAACACAACGAGTCCCAGCTGCTTCCCGCAGTCTTTCACGAGAGGACGTCTCAGTCCTTGAGGAATGTTGTCGACATCACGTTTCTCTGGGTTTATGATCCTGTTTGATGAATCGAGCTGCCTGCCATTGAGTTCGCTCCGACTGATTCTCTTCCTCTTCAGGAACAGCCACCCCCAGCCCCTACTATTAAGCCACATTCCAGGGTGGACTTGCATGCAGATTTAAAGAGAAGGCTCTGTAGCTTTCTGATTTGCTCCTGTGTCATCCTACTTGAAACAACAATCATCTGGTAAGTTGCCTGTTTCTAGGGGTTGTTTGAGGTGCAGAGCAGGATGGGGCGAAGTTTACCTACAGGTCTTCAAAACGTTGCTGGGAATTGAGCATCTGGTCTGTTGGCCTTGCAAGTTTTCAGATTCCACAGAAAGTTAGGGACTCCCTTATTGGTAACAACAAGATCATCCATGCCAGGGAATGACAGATCTTTGATTTGGGGAGGCCTGCCATCGTCCTTGGGGAAGACTGACCTGAACAAGTTGAGGTATATCTTTGTCATTGTAGTACAAGTTAGGGTGGATCCATTGTTTCAGAGATGCTACTCGTGTGTTGCCCTTGTGTTGTGCTTTGACTCATCTCCAGAGGGAAGTCGTTTTGTTAATCTTCATTCCGTCTTTGATAAAGAGTTAATGAACTGCTTTTCAGTGCTTTTTTTTTCAGTCAAATCTTCTGTGCCACCTCAGAGGCTGTGCACCCACGCCGCTCATTCCCACACCACGTCCACAGCCACAGCCCGGCCGGCCAGCAACAACCCCAGCACCGGCAATCCACACGAAGCAGTCGATGTCAAGTCATCAAGAGGCAACCCATTGGAGGCGACGCTGCACTGCTGCCGAGTCACTTCTGTGGTGTTCAATGGCGCCTGTTCTAATCTGATATACGCAGGACACCACCTACTAAGCCTTACTCTTACTGACGACGATAATTGCCTAGTCGCGGAGCCGGTGTAAGTGAGGCTCTCTCCCTCTCTCTCTCTCTCTAGAGGGCGCCACCATGTCCATCCAACGACAGCTCCCATGAACGGTGAGCCTGACGGAATCAAACCAAGGCCAAAGACGTGGAGAGAACATCGAAACAGGTCACTATGAGAGCAGGGCATGGAGGGCCACACAATTTGAAACTTTTTTTCATTATGCTGATTGATGAGAATGAGGATGATGAAGATGATGCTACGGATTTCCATTCCGGTCTATTTGCCTGACAGGGCTGCACTCTATGCTTACTTTCATAATACATCCCGGCGTCTACCAGGCCCGAGAGACACAGACACCTGCAGCGTTGGTCAGGAAATTATAGCAACTCTCTCAGAGACGCGTCCATTAAGTGAATGAAACTCGACTGTGCTCTCAGTCTTCCCAACTGAACCCGCAGCAAACTCAGCTCTGGTAAGAGCCGGTCGGGACAGAAAAATTCCACATGACTCGGATGGTAATCAAACCAACGACCTTTCAACTGGGAGTCTGCGACGCTAACCACTTCGCCACGCGGTTGATTGTTTTCCAGTTTTTTTTTTTTCATTGTTTTCCAGTTTTTCTTATGCTCTTTTGCCATATTTCTTGCAAAACCTTGTCACTGGATCAGTTGTTACAATTCTTGTCCTTCTTCCACAGTCTGCTTCTACTTTTCAGTATTTTGCGGATGTCTAGATTGTCCAGGAAAAAAACTTATTCCGCCAAAGTGCAGACGACGAAAACGTGCAGCTAAATGGCTGCTGGGATGGATGACTCGTGTCTTCCATTTGGTGCTAATATCCGATGTTTCTCCCTTCAGGCGTTCTGTATTCGCAGCAAAGTCCATTTGCATCTCATACCTAGTCTGCTTTTCCTGGGTTTCTCGAAGACTGTAGATATGTGTCAAAATTTGCATCCACTGTTTCATAGTTAGAAAAGCCAGCGGTTGATGTAGAGCACTCGGCCAGGGATGAGTTGTAGAAACAGACAAGGTAAATGAGTTGTTGTTGGGTTTTTTTTTTTGGTGAGTCAGTCATGGAACTGGATCAGGTGGGCGCAGGATGTTGGGTCAATCAGTTCGTGCTGTACAACGCAGTTGGTTGCACTTACCTTCCAGTCAATACATGGCTTAAATCACCAGCCAAAAAACATCTGCTCCAGACATCTTCTTTGTGGGACTTCACCCAGGGACTTCTTTAGTTCTTGCATATTATTTGGTATAAGCGGGATCATTCATCAAGATAAGCAATTAAGGATACGTAGAGTAGATTTTGTGGCATAATTCATTTATGCAGTTCTTTAGAAATTTGTGACGTCATTCACCGTGTTTGACAATTAGAAATTGGTGGCTTTCTCCATGGAGGTAGATCATTAGAAATGTACAGCATCATTCATCATGTTGGTCATTACTAATCTGTAGAATATTTCATCAAGATAGATCATCAGGAATTGTTGGCATTAATGATAGAGGTAGATCACTGTGAATTTCTGACATCATTCGTTGAGGTCGGTCATCAAGAATTTTGTGTTATTATTCATTGAGGGGGGGGGGGGGGGGGGGGGGGGGGGGGGGGGGGGGGGGGGGGGGGGGGGGGGGGGGGGGGGGGGGGGGGGGGGGGGGGGTATCAGGAATTCGTGGCATCATCCACTGAAGTAAATAGTCAGAAATTTGTGGCATCATTCATTGAGACTTTGTGGCATCATTTATTGAAATTGATCATAAGGAATTTGTGGCAATGTTTATTGACGTAGATTATCAGAAATGAATGACATTCTTTACTAAACGGGGTAAACTAAAACATCGGGCATCATCCGTGACCCATAATGCACATACTTGCTAATTTTCACAAAGATCGGCCGAGTACTTTCTGAGATATTCCATAAAGAAGAGAAACTGTTACAGGCCGTTACAGCCATTAGTAACGGATATAACGGTAAAACTAAAACATCGGGCATTATTCGTGACCCATAATGAAGATACCTGCTAATTTTCACAATGATCGGCCAGTATTTTCTGAGATATGCCATAAAGAAGAAAAACCTTTACAGGCCGTTACAGCCGTTAGTAACGGCTATAACGGTAAACTAAAACTTCACTCATTATTCGTGACCCATAATGAACATACCTTACAAATTTTCAGAAAGATCGGCAAGTACTTTCTGAGATATTCCATGAAGAAGAAAAACCGTTACACGCCGTTACAGCTGTTAGTAACGGCTATAACAGGGTAAATTAAAACATCGGGCATCATCCGTGACCATTGATGAACATACATACAAATTACAGAAAGATCGGCCACGTACTTTCTGAGATATTCCATAAAGAAGAAAAACCGTTACAGGCCGTTACAGCCATTAGTAACGGCTATACGGGGGTAAACTAAAACATCGGGCATCATCCGTGACCCATAATGAACATACTTGCTAATTTTCACAAAGATCGGCCGAGTACTTTCTGAGATATTCCATAAAGAAGAGAAACTGTTACAGGCCGTTACAGCCATTAGTAACGGTTATAACGGTAAACTAAAACATCGGACATTATTCGTGACCCATAATGAACATACCTACAAATTTTCAGAAAGATCGGCCGAGTACTTTCTGAGATATTCCATAAAGAAGAAAAACCCGTTACAGGCCGTTACAGCCGTTAGTACGGCTATAGCGGTAAACTAAAACATCGGACATCATCCGTGGCCCATAATGAACATACCTATAAATTTTCAGAAGATCGGCCCAGTAGTTTTGTCTGGAGCGAGTGGAACACATTTTGACCACGGACCACGGACACACAGACAGACAGACAGAGACACACACAGACAGCATTTCTTCGTTCCCATTTTCTTCTTCTTCTTCTAAAGTACTCCCTGTTCTATAAGAACTGGGGGTACAAAAAGAACGAGAATGAAGAACGCAATGCCAAGGATTTCCATTCACATAGCTTGGCTGCTCTCCCTGGTTGCTCTGGTAGTACATCCTGGTGTCATCTAGCACGGAGAAATAAGGACACCTACAGCGTTGGTCAGGCAATTTAAGCAACCCTGCAAAAGAATTTTCCGTCGAGTGGATGAAATCTGAATGTATGGTTCCAACCTGTACATTTAATTTCAAGGTACTTCCGCTCTGTTTGTGAGCCAGCTGAGGACTGAAAAATCTCACGAATAAATGCCTGTGCTGAGTCTCAAACCCTTCTCTCAGCCTGTATACTCATGACACTAACCACCGCACCAGGGCGACTTCCATCCCTGTCCCTCTCAATATCCACGGGGAAAAAAAAAAAAGTTTTTTACAGCTGTCACTTTCGAATCGAAGAATCGTGAAGAGTTTGGAATGTTTGAAATGTCCAAATCTCTGTCTCTGTCTGTATGCTTGTTTGTCTGTCTGTCTGTCTGTCCTGTCTCTGTCTCTGTTTTCTCTCTCTCTCTCTCTCTCTCTCTCTCTCTCTCTCTCTCTCTCTCTCTCTCTCTCTCTCTCTCTCTCTCTCTCTCTCTTCGTTCCTCGTTCCTCGGTATGACTCGAAAGTTCACTTTTTTTTTTTGGTAGATGTCACCGTTTCAATACCAAAATTACGATATTCACATTGCGTTTTTTGGAAACTGCAAAACAAATTCCTGTAATTCTTTATACCAAACACATGTTGCATTAACGTCTTCGTTAAGGGCTAGCTCAAGTCATGATGTCTTAGGGCAAGCTGAAGTCAAATGTCTTAGGGCTAGCTGAAGTCAAATGTCTAAGGGCTAGCTGAAGTCAGATGTCAAACGTGTTAGGGCTAGCTGATGGAAAGGATTTGAACAGAGAACCGCAAAGAATCAAACGATCAAATTTTTAGTTGTTTGTCTGTTGTAGTCGATATATATATATATATATATATATATATATATATATATATATATATATATATATATATATATATATATATATATAAACACTAATATTGATCAACCCTACATTTATTCAGATACACTCCAGTGTTGATCAACCCTACATCTATAAAGATGCACTCTTCTATTGATCAACCCTGCATTCATAAACATAAACCATAGTGTTGATCAACCCTACATCCATAAACATACGCCATAGTGTTGATCAACCCTGCATCCATAAAGATACACTATAGTGCTGATTAACCCCGTATACATATACATTATAGCGTTCATCAATACTGCATCCATAAACATACACCATAGTCTTGATAAACCCTGCATCCAAAAAGATACACTACATTGTTGATCCACCCTGCATCCACATGCACACACCATTATGTTAATCAAGCCTGTACCCATAAAGATACACTGTAGTGGTGATCAACTCTGTATGCATATAAATATACACTATTGTGTTGCTTAACCCTGCATCTATAGAGACACACTATACAGCTGATCAATCCTTCATCCATGAACATAAGCTTACAGCATAGTGTTGATCAAGCCTCCTCTCTCTCTCTCTCTCTCTCTCTCTCTCTATATATATATATATATATATATATATATATATAGAGATTGTATATATATATAGAGAGAGAGAGAGAGAGAGAGAGAGAGAGAGAGAGAGAGAATAGTAAGTGAAGCACTGACTGCGCACGTGTGTGGAAGTGGCTCGTGTGTATATGTAGGAGGGGCGCGGGTGAGTAACAAGAAGACATCTTTGATTCACCACCACCAAAATGTACTGCCAAAATGTAGGTAAGAAGCTTACGTATTATTGAGTCAGTCACAAGACACGTGATAAAAAGACGGATGTCATGGGCAATATATGTAACGAAATGCGAACGCTCTCTCTCTCTCTCTCTCTCTCTCTCTCTCACACACACACACACACACACACACACACACACACACACACACACACACACACACACACACACACACACCACACACACACACACACACACACACACAAACACACACACACATACAAGTGCGCGCGCGCGCGCGCACACACACACACACACACAGACACACACACACACACACACACACACACATACACACGCACACGCATGCACGCGCGCACGCACGCACGCACGCACACACACACACACACACACACACACACACACACACACGCGCGCGCGCGCGCGCGCGCGCGCGAAAACATTACCCTATCATTGTTGTAATAAAGAAGGAATTGTTAGCCTGCACTTGTTTTCCTCCACAACTTTTAGATAGATAGATAGATAGATAGACAGATAGATAGATAGATAGATAGATAGATAGATAGATAGATAGATAGATAGATAGATAGATAGATAGGTAGATAGATAGATAGATAGATAGATAGAAATTGATTTCTGATCATGGAGTCTGCTGCACGGAGTGTGTTGATGGCTTAGCTGAAGCTGGTCAAAATGATCAAAATAGGAAACCACAGTTGTTAACGAAACAGACGTACTGTTGAAATATTCACAGATGCTCTCTCTCTCTCTCTCTCTCTCTCTCTCTCTCTCTCTCTCTCTCTCTCTCTCTCTCTCTCTCTCTCTCTCTGGATGTTTTCCCCTCAGTTAATACCACAACGTACAACATTTATAACCTTTCTTTTTGTTTCATGTTAACATTTCATGTTGTTGAATGTGAAAAAAAAAAAAAGAAACTTGAGAATCACCTGACGATACATTGACAGTACACCTGTACAGTTTCTATGTTTGTCTTGAAATAACGCCCCCCCCCCCCCCCCCCCCCCCCCTCACCCACCCACTACAATGAAGCAGAACGCACGTTTGATTTCATGATTAAACAGTCACTTCAAACAAACCAGAACACATTTTTTGATAACACAGACACGCAAAAAGCAAAATCACCCTCTATCCAATGTTGATGAACAAGAAACACGATTTTAAAAAAAGGAAGAAAAGAAACGGCGACGGAATGTACGAGGTTAATAAGTGTAACAAAATGCGTATCAAGTTCAACTCGGTGTTCGTGTCTGTTTTCCTGCTGGCAATATATGTACTTGGCTTGGTTCTCTCTCTCTCTCTCTCTCTCTCTCTCTCTCTCTCTCTCTCTCTCTCTCTCTCTCTCTCTCTGGATGGATGTTTTCCCCTCAGTTAATACCACAGCGTACAACATTTATAACCTTTTCTTTTTGTTTCGTGTTAATATTTCATGTTGTTGAATGTGAAAAAAAAAAAAAGAAACTTAAGAATCACCTGACGATACATTGAC
>JADBJO010002260.1:100000-127500 GCA_016801955.1 Conus betulinus
CGCACGCATGCTCACTTGAATAGCCTCGACCGAAACTTATGTGATGTGTGGGTTGCTGATGAGTCTGTCATATAGGGCGCTGGGATTTTGAATTTGATTAATCGTCCTTAACACATTTTTCATTTCCATTTGCATTGGGAGACAGGCATTCGCCGCTTTCGGAGAGAAAAACTATCAGCAGAGCGTTTGTTAGTTTTTGTTTGTTTTTCATACTTTCATGGCCCCGATCTGACAGAAATATCTCAAAAAGTTAAAAATCTAGGGCGCGTCGTGTTATGACTAATCAACTTTGACTTTTGTGCCAACCCTACCTAAAGATGTTATTAAGAGACGGCAAGTCCCACTTAAATGATCTTGGTGACTGTGTTTACAATTCTATTGTGAATTATGGTTTCTACTTTTGAAACATTCCCAAAGCAGACGACGATGGTACATGTCAACATACTTTCACTGACTGCCATGTAGAACTGGACCAAAATGTCCCATTTAGCCACCGAATTTCTTCCAGCGCTGAAGAAATTACAAAGCACTGCCTGGCTTTCTTGATACATTTTCCAGTGTTTTTCTCCCATATGGGTTAGGGGTAAGGAGACCGTCTCTGTCTCTCTGAAATCCAGAATCGTTTTCTTATCTTTTTGAGACATTGTTTTGATCATACCTCCTGACAAGGCGCGAAACATCAACTCTTTGACTCGTCACCATCAGTGATCAGCCTTTCTGGTGTGTTATCATCGGCTATTTAACTATAGCATTATAGATTCATGGTGAGCTACACAATCATGTGAGAACGAGGAATACTGTGCAGGAGACGGCACACATCCCTGCGGGTCACCAATACAGGTAAGGGAGGAAGAGAACAGATTACCATTTTTCGCAATCTGTTGTTCACATGTCAGAAAGCCAAACTCATCTGAAGGAAGATGATGCACATCTTATGAAAAAAAAAAAACAAAATAAAACAAAACAAAACAAACAGCAACGAATATTCCTTTTCTCGTTTTTCACCCAGACAGGGCTGGCTTCGTGTGTTCGAATAGCATCAGGTCAGTTTCGCAAAAAAAAAAAAAAAAATTTTCGTCTGTATCTTTTTGTCATTGTCTAGGACTTGGACTGTCTATGCGATGTGATAAAGTGATGGGGCGGTCAAGGGTCAGGCTCTCTGCGTACTGTGACCCAGACTGTTGGGCGGTAAAAGGTCAGGCTGTCTGCGTGCTGTGACGAGATGATTGGTCGGTCAAAGGTCAAGCTTTCTGAGTTCTGTGACGAGATGATTGGGCGGTCAAAGGTCAAGCTTTCTGGATGCTGTGACGAGATGATTGGGCAGTCAAAGGTAAAGTTTTCTTGGTGCTGTGACGAGATGATTGGGCGGTCAAAGGTCAAGCTTTCTGGGTGCTGTGACAAGATGATTGGGTGGTCAAAGGTCAAGCTTTCTGGGTGCTGCTGTGACGACATGATTGGGCGGTCAAAGGTCAAGCTGTCTGGGTGCTGTGACCAAATTGGTGGGCGGCCAAAGGTCAGGCTGTCTGCGTGCTGTGACAAGAGAAGTGGGCGGTCAAAGGTCAGGCTGTCTGCGTGCTGTGACAAGATAAGGGGTGGTCAAAGGTCAAGCTGTCTGCGTGCTGTGACAAGATGATTTGGGCGCTCAAAAGTCAAGCTACGAGATGATGACTGGGCAAAGGTCAGGCTGTCTGTGTGCTGTGATGAAATGATTGGGATGATTATGCGGTCAAAGGTCACGCTGGCGGTGTGGTGTGACGACGGTCAAAGGGTCAGGCTACTTGTGTGTGCCGTGACAAAATGGTCGGGTGGCTAACGGCAGGCTGTCTGTGTGTTGTGGCAAGTTGATTGGAGGGTCAAAGGTCAGGCTGTCTGTGTGTTGTTAAGAGTTGATTGGAGGGTCAAAGGTCAGGCTATCTGTGTGCTGTGACGAAATGATTGGGCAGTCAAAGGTCAGGCTGTCTGTGTGTTGTAACGAGTTGATTGGAGGTCAAAGGTCAGGCTATCTGTGTGCTGTGACGAGTTAATGGGACGGTCAAAGGTCAAGCTATTTGTGTGCTGTGACGAGTAAATCGGCCGGTCAAAGGTCAGACTATCTGTGTGCCCTGACGAGATGACAGTATGGTCAAAGGTCAAGCTGTCTGTGTGCTGTGACGAATTGACTGAGTGGTTAAAGGTCAGGCTATTTGTGTGCTTTGGCAAGTTGATCGGGCTGTCAAAGGTCAAGCTCTCTTGGTGCTGTGACGAGTTGATTCGGCGATAGGGGATCTTCACAGTTTTCAGTCATAGCAACAGGGTAGAGATGAATATTTAAGGGAAATTTAAAATAAATCTGCCGGATAGCAGTGACAAACACAAAACACAAGATAAAACATGACGCGTTTCGACCTCTTAGGTCTTCTTCAAGCAAGATAAACAACATTCAGGACAATGAAGACGAAGAAAGAGCTATCACTTTTCTTCTCAAATTCTGCGCAAGATGGGCGTTGAATGAAAACGAGACCGTTGGGAAGGAGACAATGCGAGCTGAAATATGATAATAACTATGATAGCAATGATAATAATGATGATGATGACAACAGTGAAGAAATAGTATCGCGAAGAGAGGATTACTACCACTTTCGGTGATAACATGACTTTAGTGGTTGTAGTATCAATAGTGGCTATACACACTGACGGGGGAGAAACCAGAAGGGTTAGAGTGTTTTGTCTAGTTGTTTGTCCCTGTTATCCGGCGGATTTACTTTAAATTCCTTTTAAAAATTTGTTTCAGTTTCCGCCTGCAGTCGCCTCTCTTTGAAAGTGAGGGTTGAGACAGTATTATCAAGCCAGGTTCTTATGTTTGTCTATGCAGAATTTTCTGCTTATAGGACATTCACTTTCTACTGCACTGCAGCCTGTGGCATTGCTTTAGGCAGGGAATCCCGGAGAGATACCAACCAGTTCATAGCGTTGACTGAGAGATTTCCCTGTCCGCCAGCCACCGATTTAAGAAGTTATTTCCCTTCACTCCCAATATAAGGAAAAGAGGGCGGGGGGATATGTGTTGACTTGCTGCCTAACATAGTCATTTCTGTGTGTTGTTGTTGTTTCTTTTTCCTATATAAGATGGTGAGAATCCATTTTAAGGATGGTTTCCCCAATACATGAACTGTCTATTTCCTATACACTATGAACTTGGGAAGTTCGTCCCTGACCATTCACCCTGTTTCATGCGCTTGCTCCCTGTGTACTGGGGCCTGAATGCCAGTGATCTGGTTGGAGCAATGAGTGCCATGGGTGATTTGATGAGAGAGGGCGGGCCTATGTTCCTAAGTTTGTGAGTTTTAATTAGTAAAACAAGACATAATTAGTGGTGGTGGTGGTACTGCTGCCGATCCTGCGGTTGCGTTTTACTGTCATCTCCTCCCACTCCCCCCCCCCCCCCCCCCCCCCCCCAAACCCCGTCTCCATTCCACCCCCGTCCCCATTCCCCTCCCCTCCTGCCGTCGTTCGGCCATTTCCACAGAGACCTCTCCACTTGTCCTCATTGCGCGTCCTTTGGCATTTTCCTGTCGTCATTCCTGACCGTTCCTGACTTCCCCTTCCCTCGATCGTTGCATCTGCATTTTCTGCTGCTGGAAGCTGTTTTCTTTGTGAGGTTCCTGGACAAAACTTTGATGCCGCTCAGACGTAAGGCGTAAGACATTGCTGCTTCAGCACGGTCACGAATCTAGTTGCAAAATGAGACGACTGCAGGCGGAAACCCAAACAATCTTTAATAAAAGTTAGCGAACCGCCGAAAAAAACATGGACAAAACGAATCACAAGACAAAACCTGACACGTTTCGACCTCTTAGGTCTTCTTCAGGCAAGATACAAAACGGTTCTTACAACGAAAACGAACGAACAATCACTTAACTTCAATCTCTTCAGCGCAAGATAGGCATTGAATGAAAACGAGGCTGTCAGAAGGGAGATAATGTGTGAGTCAAAGTAGTAAAGATGACACTTATAGTACTTATAGGAATACTAATAATGGCAATGATGATGATCAAAATATTGAAAAAAATGAACAAATAAATGACAGGATTACTACCCTTTTGGTGATAATATGGAAATAGCAGTTGTTGTATGGAGAAAGGAGGGTGGGTTAGAGGATTCTTAAACAGCATAGTTGCCGTGGCAACAGTCTTAGCGGCGATGGCGATAGTGATGTTAATGGTAGTGATGGTAATATCAGTACTAACAATCGTATTAATGATGATAATGCTAACAACTATAGTAAAAGTAATGGTAATAATGGTACTGATAATAAAAGCATGATACAGAAATATATCTAAAAATATATAAATATGATGATAATCAACGAATTTTTAAAAAGGGATAATAATGATATTAATAATGATGATGATGATGATGATAACAGTAATAATAATAATGACAGTGATGATAATAGAATAAATAAATTAATTTTTAAAAAATCATAACAATAGTAACAAAAATAGATAAACTGATAAAAAAAAAAAACAACCAATAATAATAACAATAGTAATGATAATAATAGTCCTAGTACTAATACTAAGGGGGGGGGGGGGGGGGGGGGGGGGGGGGATTAAGGAGAGAAGGGGGAGGGGAGGACAGGAAGAACAAAGAGGAGATGGAACGTATAAATTATGGTAAAGACGGAATCTAATAGGTATATTACATAAATATTAAAGGTATTAAATAATATTGGTAATGAAAATTAGGTGGAAAGGAGTTGAAAAGCTCAATGAATAACAGCAGGCAGTACTGTTGGATGAGGATAATAATGATAGTAGTAATGGTAAGTGCAGCAACACTAGCAACACTAGCAGTGGCCGGAAAGGGATGGGAACGATGAACAATAAAAGAGTTAGCATTTCTATTTAGAGAGAGAGAGAGAGAGAGAGAGAGAGAGAGAGAGAGTGCGTGCATGTGTGCGTGCGTGCGTGCATGCGTGCGCGCGCGCGCGCGCGTGTGTGTGTGTGTGTGTGTTCCAGAGTAATGTCAGTCTCCTATTCACTGATCACCCCCACCCCCAGCCACCCCCACCCCCACCAACACCTCTAAACCTATCATTACTGGGGGAGGCGGGGGGGGGGGGTGGGAGTGAGTAGATTGGTTTAGCAAGTGAAGAGACTTGGAGAGTGTAGGGAAAGGGGAAAAAAAGGTAGCTGTAACTTATGTCTGAGGTAAACAGTGGGAAGTATGTTAGTATGCGTGTGTGTGTAGGTGGAGGATATTGCAGGTTGATGCTGCAGAGGTAGAATGGTACACCCTACTTTTGGGTGTTGATGCCATGACGATGGAGGGTGCCGAGTTTGGCAATAAGATAAGATTCCTGCATAAGGCGCTCCAAGTTGTCACTCTGTGACTGCCAAAGTGCCAAGACTTTGACATGGTTGATGTTGTGTTGGGCGTGGTTGATGTGTTGAGCGACTGGTTTGGGCCGATGGTGGGGGATGTCAGCCAGGTGTTCAGAGATACGTGTCTCAAATGTGCAAGATGTCTCACCTACATAGATCTTACCACATAGCTGGCAGTGGATGGCGTACACAATGCTGTAGCTCTGACAGGAGAAAGTGCGTTTGATAGTGAATGAGCCTTTGGGGCCATGTAGGCTGGTGTCTGGTTTGGTGAGAAGGCAGATTTTTCAGTTGGGTTTGAGCAGGGGCAAGTACCTGGTGGCATAGTTATGGAGATTTTGTTCTGCTTAAAGCACACCAGTAGGTCTTTGAGGTTTTTGTCACGTTTGAAAGTGATCATCGGTTTGGTCTTAAAGGCAGGTTTATGATTTTCTACTATGTGCCAGTTAGACTTCAGGATCCTGAAGGTGGGCAGAGTGTGAAGATGGAAGAGAAGGAAGGCGGTGGGTCTGTCTGTCTTTTTGGGAGGCTTAGTTTCCGGAGCAAATGTTCTGGATTTTAGCTGTGGTGCGGCTGACAGCATCATTAATGACGGCACTGGGGTAGCCACGGTTGGTTAAAAACTCAAACATTTTGGCAGCTTGTACAGTGAAATCTTCTTCGCTGGAGCAGAGTCTGTGTAGGCGAAAAAATTCAGAAATGGAATGCTGCCTTTAGTGGATTGGTGGTAGGAAGATGTGTAGTCCAGGTAGGAGTGCATTTATAGAAGACTGAGGTTTTAAGCAGTCCATCTTTGAGGGAGATAGTGATGTCCAGGAAGTTAACTGACTGTGAAGTGGTGTAGTTCAGTTTGATGGACGGATGGAAGGTCTGGGCCAAGTTGAGGAAATTGTGGAGGTAATGTTCTGGCATGGATGTGGCTCCCAGTCCATCATCTATGTGTCTTTAGTAGAGCTTTGGTGTTGGGTCTTTGTAAGTGATTAGCAGTTGGTGTTCTAGGTGTCGCATGAGAGACAGGCGTAGGATGGTTCCATTTTGGTTCCAATAGCAACACCACTGATTTGTGTGCATGTATGGTTGTTAAATTCAAAGGTGTTGAGGGTGAGGACTAATTCTGCAAGTCTGACCAGTGCAAATGTGGGAGGGTGTTGTTGGTTAGGGGGCCGTTTGTTAAGAAAGAATGTGAGGGCCTTCAGTCCATCAGCATGAGGGATGGAAGTGTAGAGAGATACAACCTCAAGTGTGAACAGGAGACTGGGTTGGAAAGTGGGATCTGTGTTGTATGAATTGATCATGTTGAGTATGTGGGCTCCGTCTTTGAGGTATGTGGGGAGGCCTTGTACCATGCATTGGAGGAGCGAGTCTAATTGCTGTGAAATGTGTTCTGTAGGGCAGCTGCATGCAGAAACAATGGGTCTGCCAGGTGTACTGATTTTGTGTATTTTAGGGAGCAGGTACAAGGTGGGTTGTTTGTCATTATGAGTTTAGCTGTCTTCGGTAAATTGGGTTATTTTTTTTGTTTTGTTTTGTTTTGTTTTGTTTTTGTTTTTTGACTTCTTGTTTAATTGTAGTTGTTGTGTTGAGGGAGGGGCGATCCTGTGAGTCGTGTGCACAAATTTTGTGCCTGACAGTTATCTGTGTGCTTCTTTTATGTACAACTGTTTGTCCCAGACCACCACTGCACCACCCTTGTCTGCTGGTTTGATGACAATGTCTTGTCGTAGTCTCAGTAATTCGAGGGCTTTTTAGTTCATCCTGTGAGAGGTTGGAATGGCGGACAGGTTTTGGATTTCATTTTAGCGATTTCTGTTTTTGCAGTTTTGATGTAGAGTTCAGCATAAGTGGATTTGTCAAGAGGTGGTTGGCGGAGTACTGGAGTTTAAAAGAAGGTGGGTAAAAAATGTCTGAGCTCTCTGGTAGTGGGGGATTAGGTACACTGTGAACTGCAGCCATCCATCTTCATTTTCTAAAGAATCTTTCAACATCAACATGGTTTTGATATCTATTGGCGAAAGGCCGAATGGGAATAAATTTTTAGACCTTTTGCCAGGACCGACCTTACAATATTGGTGAGAGTAAGATTATCATGGATGCAGAGAGTAAGGTGGCGGTGTTGCTCATGGGTGATAGTGGGGTCAGTGTTGTGTGTTGGGGGATCAGACTGGTATGGGAGCTTTGCCTTGTACTTGCTTTGTAATTTCGGTAATTTATCTTGCTTGATGTGATTGCAGTGATTGTGAATGAGTTGGTTGTGTGTATGGATGAACTGTCTGAGTCTTGAAGCAGTGGCTATGGGCATGATGATTGTGGTTTTTGTTGTTTGAAATGTTGGAGAAGACGGGAGAGAGATTCGAGGGATGAATTGAGTGTTTTGATGTGTACCAATATGAGTTTATGGCTGGCTTGGGAAAAGAATTTTTGTAGTAGCGGTGGTAGGAGCGGTATTATGAAGATCCGATGGGTGTGGGAAAGTGAGAAGCCACGAGGGGTGACTCGCAGCCGAATGCATTGTTTAGAAAGTTGAGATGGGATGCTGACTTCGTTTTCTGAAACAGTGTTTTAGCATATCCTAGTGCAAATGGCTGGATGATGGGTGGCAGAAAATGAATGGACTAGTGAAAGCTAGCATGGGTCCGGGGGAAGCATTGGGGGACCGGCATTAAGTTTTGATTAGTTTTCCTATTGTTGAGGTGGTTGAGAGACGAAGTAGAGTTAAGAGGTCAGGAGTGCCTAATTACGTTCACACGCACACGACTAAAAACGGACGTAAGACGAACTACGGATCAATTAAAATAGTATACAATGATCGAAAGACGTATAATGCGATTACAATTGTACACATTGATGATGTAAACGGAAATACAAAACAACGAAGGGTAGCGGTCAGTATGAATCAAAGTTAGATCTAGTTGCAAAGTGAGATGACTGCAGGCAGAAACCCAAACAAATCTTAAATAAATGCTAGATGACCGCAAAAAAAAAACAAAAGCAAGAAAAACAAAAACAAAACGAAACAAAAAAAAAACACCAACACGGATCAATGAAAAATAGCATATAATGATCGAAAGACGTATACAGCGATCACAATTGCACACACTGATGACGTAAACAGAAATACAAAACAACGATGGGTAGGCCTAGCAGTCAGTATGAATCAAAGTTAGATCTAGCTGCAAAGTGAGCCGACTGCAGGCCGAAATCCAAACAAAACTTAAGTCAATGAACACCTGTACCCTACACACTGACTGGCAATCCGCATACGTTTGTTTGGTCAGTCAGTCTTGTCCGTCACACGACGCACTTGTACACGCACGACGAAAGATTGCCTTAAGAGTGTGTGACCTCCTATTCTGTTTGTTGCTCCAAACTGTCGCCTGATCAGATAACAATTTATGTTTGTGAATGTTTTGTGTTTTTGTGGGGACTGCTGAAAACCTGTTTTAATACAAACGCGATTTACGTTTGTTTAAAACTCTTTCATATCTGAAATGAAAGTGCGCATATGCGCATGCGCAGTGCAACACAGGCCTACTCTTCAGTGAAGAAGACGGGGACGAAGCGAACGGCAGTTGAAAGCCTAAACGACCGATCCTAGTCTTGACTTGATGCAACGTTCGAAGCCCTTTTTGGGCCTGTTCGTTGGTCCTAGTTTTATTAGCTGAAGATTTCACATGCCTGGGAATATACATGTCCCTAACTTAAGTCAAACACTCAGGCTCGCAAACTGTCTTTCGTTGTTTCCAGTGCTGGTCCAGAAGACTTTTGAAGGCATTCAGCGAAGGGGCTGCTACCACCTTGTCCGGCAAATCATTCCGAGGCTGATAACCTCACACCGGAACGTTACATGGTGTCCGAAATGGTACAAATGAACTTTGAATCCCCCACAATCGTGGAATGCATGCACTGACTTGTTCCAAGAAGTTATCAGATGCAAGACACCCATCGGATTCGTGTTTTTGCAGGCCTGCTTGCTGGTATCAAGCCTAAACAGAAAGCTGAATGGCTCGGAACATCTGTATCTGTATCTGTTGGCTATCTGTCCGCACACGTTGCTACATCCAGGCATCTGGCATCGACGCAACGGGTGGGATGCGCAGCGAAAACATGGATATGGCTCGGAACATGGATGGGCACACAGGGGAGAGAAGTTTACAACATTCTACCCTGGGCGGCAAGAGGCATTCAAGATGATACTGACAATGTGCTCAGACATCTAGATAATTACATATCGGCCTCGCAAAAACAGACATATATCTCGGCACAAGTTCAAAGAAAGAAAGCAAACCTGTGGAGAACCTTTCGATAATTTTATCGAAGATCACTTCTACTAGACTGTGAGTATTATTTATAGACTCAGATGACATTCTTCTCTTGACTTGACTTGACTTGACTTGACTTTGGGGCGTAGTAAGCCTCGCGGCTTTTTAGATGCCGTAGTCTTTCTTGTTTTCCTTAGATTTTCTTCAGTACGGATTGCGCATTTTCATTTTTCGTGACAATGGGTCACGCATCATATTTGAACTTTTTGTCCATAATACCTTTTTCTTTTTTCCAGGCCTTTACATAGATTAATGTGGGGTTTTTTTTTGTTTTTTTTTTTTTGCAGTTTTTGCTACTTTTGTTAATTTGTCCAACTAGGAGCAATCCTATTTGAGAAAGTTTTTTTTTTTTCTAACTTTGCTGGAAACTTGTTTTATAAAATATCTTTTGATAGGAATTTCTTGTTCTTTCATCACTCACTAATGTGAAAAAAAATTTCATTTTCTATATCATCTAAACCATTGAGTATTTTATATGTGTGAATTAGATCACCCCGTAGTCTTCTAAATTTCAATGATGGCAACTGTAGTTTTCTTAACCGATCCTCGTAGCTTAAGTGGCTGACACTTTTTATTAATCTTGTTGCTCTCCTTTGTACTTCTCTATACTGATCGATTGTCGTTTTAGTAATGGGTGCCAGATAGTTTTTCCATATTCCAAGTGGGGTCGAACCAGAGTCTTGTACAGTCGAGTGAGTGTGTCTTTGCTCAATAGGTCAAGGATCTTTTGATAATACCTAACATCTTATTAGCTTTAGCAATGGCATTTCTAATATGTCTGTCAGATTTCAATAAATAGTCAAAAGTCACCCCGAGGTTTCACCTCATTTTTCTCTAATATTACAGATTCACTATCATTCTTGATGCAGTTATTGGCGGCGTGAATGACGTAAATGTTCAAGAGACTGCTGGGTAGGGGAGAAGCTCTGACACTAGCAAAGGCCATTCAGATCGGTCATCACAAAGGGTGAAACTGAAAGGGAAAAAAGATATTGCACGGCATTTCACCACTCACTTGATTTACTTAGGCAGCTAAACAAATACGTGTGCTGTTTATAACTGCCAACCTTTCGGCCTACTTTTTTTTCATACTTATTGGGTGTCTGGTTTTTATTTGACTGATGTCAGACCTCGGTACAAAATTTCTGTTTCCTTCAACATTTTATTTCCTTTGGGGAAAAAAAAAAAAAAAAAAAACAGAAAGTGAGAGAGCAAAAGTGTGCTGCAGATCCACATGTTCTTACATGAGTACAAGACTGCTTCCCTTTCATGGAAGGATAGAGTGTTAGTTGACGACATTCATCCACCGTCATAATCTCAAAAGGGAAGCAGTCTTGCCCTTACCCCTCCACACCTCCACGCCCCCCCCCCCCCCCCCCCCCCCCATTCCATTCCTTCCTCCCCCCCCCCCCCCCCCCTCCCCGTCCCTCACCCTTAGGATTGCTTTACAGATTATCGCTGTGTATCCTTTGATCTCTAAATGAACCTGCTCGTTGGAACTTGGAAAGATTTCCAGAGTATGCTACAGTATTAATTCGGTTGTATCTTCTTTTGCACATAGGCGTCGATCATGGTGTTCGCCTGACAGAGAGAATGATTTAATCCCTTGGTACTCAGTCACTGCAACGACTTCTAGTCTCAAACATGGATGATTAAGCCCTAGAGGAGAAAAGAAGACAACATGGATAATTAAGGTCTAGAGGAGAAAAGAAGACAAGGCATATTTAACTCTTTTTTTTCGTATTTCTCTTTCGTTGTTTTTTTTTTTTTTCTCCCATCTCTTTTTTCTTTTCCATGTACAGATCTGAATAGGCCCTATCTGCGTTGTTGAGTTGTGTGAACTCCCTTGCAATTGGTAGGAACAACCGGCTGTGTTCACCTATTACATAACCTCTAACACAGATCTCGTTACATAACCTCTGACAAGGATCTCAGTGCTGCCGCCTACCCATGAGTTAATCAGGCGCCCCATGTGTCAAAGTCAGTGACTGATACTGCCTGGTGACTAAATGACAGAGGTAGATTAATTTGAACCCTTAGGTTGCCAGGGAATTTAGCCAAGAACCTGAACTCATTTGCCAAGGGATTTTTTTTTTTTTTTTTTTTTTTTTTTAGGGAAAATCAGGTGGTTTCTAAAAAATATATATATTGTGGGCTCAAATATGAACTGACATACATAAAAGTATACATATTCTGAAAGGAAAATGAATTGACAATATAGAAAAAAAAAAGTTTTATTGTATTTTCTGTGAATTTGTGACCTGTAGAATTTTTTAAGAATGAAATATTTAAAAACACAGAACATATTTTCTGTTTCAGTTAACATTGTTTGTTGTTACTAGGTAAGTATAGTTAGTAACTTGTGCACAAAAATGTGTCGGTTGAACAAAAACAATGTTCGAACAATATATAAAAATAATAAAACAGCTTATCTTACTCTTGCTTCATATGAAATATTGCCTTTTTTTGAAAAAACTCTCAAGATCCGTTTTCTTCTGGAAAACAGTACTTTACACCACAAAGAGTTTGTGAAAGTTGGTCATTGAGATAAAACATCAGCACAGGCCTTATTTCACACAGTCCTATGCAGGAATACTCTGGAAATGGGCAGTTTCTTCACTAAACTGTAAACTTTGCCTCTGAAATGATGGCCACAGTAAGTAATCTACAGAGAAAAAACAATCTCTGAAAGTGTTTTCTTCAAGTAAAAAAAAAAGAATGATAACAGTATGTTTTTCACAAAGTCTTATGCAGGAACATACAGGATCTTGACTAAGTGAAAAATCCAGTAAAAATAATAAAATGAAATAAGAACAATGAAAAAAAAATACTGATGTTCTAAAATGCTTCTCTTGAGGGGAACCAGAAGCACAGCCTGGTGTGCCAGATTTCGAAACCATGGATGATGCTCACACACACACACACACACACACACACACACACACACACACACACACACACACACATGTATAATACACTTTCCCAAAATACATTCTCTCTCTCTCTCTCTCTCTCTCTCTCTCTCTCTCTCTCTCTCTCTCTCACACACACACACACACACACACACACACACACACACACACACACACACACACACGTACACACACACACACACACACACACACACACACACACACACACACACATACACATACTCAGTCACTCACACACACACACACACACACATACACACACACACACACACACACACACACACACACACACACACACACACACACACATGTATAATACACTTTCTCAAAAATATGTACACTTTCTCTCTCTCTCTCTCTTTCTCACACACACACACACACACACACACACACACACACACACACACACACACACACACACACACACACACATAGTGATATACACATACTCAGTCACTCATTCACACACACACACACACACACACACACACACACACACACACACACACACACACACACACACACACACACATACATCTATTTCTAGCCATTATGACTGTTGATGTTTTTTTTTCATGATGCCCATGAGTAGCATGAGGCCCAAGAACTGCTTTATTTCTAGCATGATGGTCTCTTTCCACGTAGCAAATCTAGACTATTTTTTTTATTTGCTGTGGCCTTGTTTGCATTCGCAGGATTGTTTGTTGTGCATATCTGTTTGATTCTGTGATTAATTTTTGAAGTAAATCATCTGTGATAAAAAGATATAAAAAAAAAAATTATACATTTGTCCCCATTTTGTTCTTTCACACTAGGATTCCCTACAAAATCAAGTTAAGTTGGCTGAAACCCATCAGCTGACTGTCAGTCAGCATCGACATCGGCAAACACACCACCACGCCTCCTGCCACGCCCCCGTCTCCTTTCACCACTTGCTTTGCTTGCCTCGCCACGCCGTGAGCTACCACTTTCCCTCCCCCTCCCCCTAGCCCTCTCCCTTCCGCTGATTGGTTTGTGTTCAGTTTGTGCCTACCACTGGCTGCATTATCTGATGAGTCATCACTCACTTCGACTACAGCGTTGAGCTCGAAGTCAAAGTCAGTCTGTCTTCTACATTGATCATTTGTGGCTGAAAATCCTCGTCTGCACCCTCATCTCCCAGAGAATCGTCCAGTTGAAGTTCGTAACCACTATCCTCTTCAAGTAGCCACTCTAATTCACACTGAGCTTCAGCTAACTCCATCAGTTGTTCTGCCGTGTTTCTATTTGACAAAGTTCCCAATCAACAGAATGAGCTGCCAGTGTTGAATACACATCATTTTCTGTTTTCGCATTCTTTAGTGGTTTTTTGCTGTATGCATTTGAAGGTACTTCAAGCAAGCATTGAACATTTTTGAGGATGTGTCCTTATTTGTTCTACGGACAATGTCTGCATCTTTACTGGTTTAATTGGTGTCGTAAACTATGCCCGTTTTGGACTTATGAGTGATTAATTGTTTCCCTACGGGAGCATATGTATGCTGTCTTACATGTTACTTACTGCCACATATAATATTTCCTCAGATAGTCATGATCATTTTTCTCTGTTTCAGAAAGTGCAGCTTGAGTGAAGTTCACTTTGCGCTTTGATCTCAGACAACTGATAGCCGTCAGAAGGAAACTGACCATGGAACTGTTCCCTGGCTTTGATCTTCCCCTGTACCTTCTGTTTCTCCTTTTGATATTTCTGCTGGTGTACATGTGAGCATAACTCTCTCTGTCTGTATGCCTGCCCTCCCTTCTCTCTCACACTCTCTCTCTCTCTCTCTCTCTCTCTCTCTCTCTCTCTCTCTCTCTCTCTCTCTCTCTCTCTCTCTCTCTCTCTCTCTCTCTCTTCCCAATTGTTTGATCTCAGTAATTCTCTTTTAACAGTAATCCTCAATTTTAACAAAGCAGACTGGGACCTCTTTGCCACTAGGTTTCCTATGGATCTAGAAGAGGACAAGATCCTGCAAAGTGAAGATCCGGCAGGAAGTCTTTCAGATTTCATACTGATTGCGCAAAGTCGACCATCCCCTTATCTTCCAAGAAGCCCCTAATGCCAAAAGTTCCTTGGTTCAACTCTGAATGCAAGGAAATCAACAAAACCGCAAAAGAGCTCAACGTCGGGTCCCTTGCAGGCCTTTGATGCCCAACGTCCGAGTGCATCAGAAACTGAGGGCCAAATCCAAACACATTTATAAAACCTGTAAACGTTTATCTTGGAAAAACAGTTTTGCTCAAGTCTCACATCCAAAACATCGAAGAAAAAAGTGTGGGAAAATCATCAAGAAAATTAAAGGGAAGAACACCTGCCCCACTGTGAACCATCTCAAGTTTTCTGAATCTTTAATAACAGAGAGAAAAGCAGTTACTAATCTGCTTGCTTCAACCATTGAAAAGAATTCCTCGTCTTCTAACAAATCAGCCAGTTTTGTCAAAAACAAAGTCCTTAAAGAAAAATCACCCTGCAACTTTTCGCCAGACAACATGGAAGACTACAGTCTTCCTTTCACTTTAAAGGAATGGAAATCCGCCTTACTTTCCTGCAGCGATTCCTCTCCGGGTATAGATGAAATCCATTACAAACTTTTGAAACATCTTCCGCAAAAAGGTCTGAACATTCAGCTACATGTATACAACCATATATGGACTACTGGATTCTTTCCACCTTCTTGGCGAAAAGCCCTCATCATTCCTATTCCCAAACCAGGAAAAGATCTTTCTAACCCATCAAACTACCGTCCGATAGCTTTGACCAGCTGTGTCTGTAAATTGATGGAGAAAATGGTCAATGCTAGACTCATGTGGAAACTCGAAACGACGGCCTTCTGGCGAAAGGACAGTGTGGTTTCCACAAACATCAAACTACAGCGGACCATTTGACCCGTCTGGAATCTACGCGTCGGAACGCCTTTCTGAACAAACAACACGCAGTGGTTATTTTCTTTGACTAGGAGAAGGCCAGTGATACCATGTGGAAGTCTGGGATACTTCATGATCTCCAGGATCTTGGTTTTCAGGATCATCTTCCACTTTTTATTCAAAATTTTTTGGCAGAACGACAGTTTCAGGTCCGGGTTGGCATCACTCTCTCTGATGTTCATGAGCAGGAGTTGGGTGTTCTACAAGGAAGCTTACTGTCCCCTGCCCTCTTTAGCATCAAGATCAACATTGTCAAGTCGGTTCAACAGGGTTCAGACTGCTCATTGTTGTGGATGATTTTGCTGTCTGTGCACTGGAATCCTTACCCGAGTGTCCAGCGCAGGCTCCAGTTTTGTGTGGATAAAATTCATCAGTGGGCGGATGAAAACAGCTTCACTTTTTCTCCTACAAGGACACAGTGCATTCGCTTCCATAATTTTTGTCAGTTTTTTTGCAGATCTCAAAGAGGCCATTAGAAATCTCAGAACTTCTTGCCAGAAAGCTCTGAATATTCTGCAGGTTGTAGCACACACTGACTGGGGCGCTGATAAGAAAACCTTGCTGCATCCCTACAGAGCCTTGGTCCGTTCTAAATTGGACTATGGTTGTGCTGTGTACGGCTCTGCAAGACTGTCTTGCCTAAAACTCTTTGACCCTATCCACCATCAAGGGCTTTGTCTCTGTGTTGGAGCATTCCCCACCACCCCTGTGTACAGCCTGTACGCAGAGGCAGGTGAACCCTCACTGTCCAACCGCAGGCTGAAACTATGTCCTTGAATTACTATATCAGATTGTTTCTCTGAACCGGAAAACCCTCTTTGACCCTCAGTTTCAAAGTAAATTCGAAACAACCCTAACTGTATTCCGCCGTTTGGTCTTTGTATGCAGCCTCATGCGCAGAATGCAGGTTTAGACCTAGGAGTTGTGTCTGATTTTTTCCAAGTTTCCAGATAAGCTTCCATGGACCTTTTCCACACCAGAGATTCGTTTTGACCTTGCAGCTTTTCGCAAAGAATCTACCAGCTCTCTGGCATACAAAGCATTGTTTGCAGATCTCTGTTCGAAATTCCCATCCTGTCAAAAAATTTTCACTGACGGTTCCAAGTCTGAAGTTGGAGTGGCCTGTGCAGCCTATTGCCCTGGTGCTCCTTTTCAGATACTGTTAGAACATATTCCTTCAGATGCTTCTGCTTACTCTGCTGAACTTACAGCTCTGGTTCTGGCGCTGAGGATAATCTCACAATCTACAAAGAGGGACTTTCTGGTTCTGTCGGATTTGGAGGCCATAGCTGGCCGCAACCTCCATCATCCCGACTTCTCCACTTCTTTGAACTTTTTTACCAGGTTGAAAGTGGGGGTTACAGCATTGTTCTGGCTTGGGTTCCCGGTCATGTTGGCATTGGAGGGAATAAAATGGCTGATTGCCAGGCCAAGAATGCCACAACAGGAAAATTGTACGACATATATATCCCCTGCTCAGATCTGAAACCCAAAATCAACAATTATGTCAGAGACCTCTGGCAGGAGGATTGGAATACACAGACGGATAACAAACTCTTTCAGATCTGTCCAAACCTTAAGGAGTTCCTCTCATCTGTGTCTGGTGGTCGTAAAGAAGAAACAGTTCTATGCTGGCTGCACACCGGCCATTCGTATTTTACCCATTCATGCCTTTTAAAGAGTGAAGAAGCTCTGTGGTGCATTCCATGTCATGTGCCACTCACAATGAAACATGTTCTTTTAGACTTAGAGTGTTGGGACTTGCATGATGTGAGACACACAAACATTTTACAGCAGATTCCATGAAAACCTTGTTCAGAGACATTCCGCCTGACGCGATCTTTGAGTTCTTGAAACTGAAAGAGATCAACATTTTTCATAGGATCTGAGATCTTACAGTGGACAGATTTTTAACAAACTTTCGGATGGGTTTTTCGATGTATTTTACAGAATTGTGCGAATGATTGACTTGTGAGTTGATTTCAACGTGGTGACAGCCCTGATGTGGCTCTTTGCGGTTGGCTGGGTTATAAGCAACATTATCTTATCTTATCTTTGTAATCATTTGATCTCTGTACCAAAAATATTAACTCTCATAGTCATACACACATATCTATCTATCTTTTTTTTTGTCTGTCCATCTATGCATCTATCTGTCTATGCATGTTTGTATGTATGTTTGTATGTATCTCTCTCTTATGTATATGTATATGTGTATATATATATATGTGTGTGTGTTAGCTCAAGAAAAGATCTTATATATGAATTTACACACATGTTTAGATAGATGGTACAGAGTGTGTGTGCTTTTATGCACATAAGTATCATATAGGTCGAGAAAGGTTGTTTTTAATGACCTGTCAGTCATTACACATTATGTGAAATATTCATTTGCTCAGATGGTTTGAACCGATGAACCACAAAAGTCATTTGATCCTCTCTCTCTCTCCTCTCTCTCTCTCTCTCTCTCTCTCTCTCTCTCTCTCTCTCTCTCTCTCTGGTTTTGAAATAGGATGTCTGTGTGTGATAGTATATAACTTATACTGATGATTTGATGCATGTGTTGTAACGTTTACTGCTAGCTTTGTAGAGCGGTACATGTGAAATGTGGCCGACTGATCAATACTTTTCTTGCTGTAAAATAGAATAATCATGCTGATCTCTCTCTCTCTCTCTCTCTCTCTCTCTCTCTCTCTCTCTCTCTCTCTCTCTCTCTCTCTCTCTCTCTCTCTCTCTCACTCTCTCTCTGTCTCTCTGTGTTGTGTGTGTGTGTGTGTGTGTGTGTGTGTGTGTGTGTGTGAATAACCCACTCTTAATAATCATGTACAAGACGACGTGAAATGGAACGCTACAAAGACCAGTATGATGTGTTACAGTTATGCCTCCTGGCCCTACAATCAACTTAAGAAACTTGGCCTTTCTGGTCCTCCACCTGAGCTGTTTTCTGGCAACCTGCGTCAACTCTACTCCAAGGTAATTCAGGAGGTGCACAGCTTGCACAGTGTCTCCCCTATTCACATGCTTTCTGTTTCAGCTTGTGATGGCTAAACTTTTCCTTCATGAGTGTAAACTGCAAGGATCAAAATGGAGTAGGAATAACTTAATTAACCTGATAAAAATGAGATTCAGAGTGAAAAACTATTTGCCGATTGTCTGGGATCAATTACGGCACTTTGGTAAGTTATGATAGCTGTATTTATCTCTCATCACACAAAATCAAAAGGCTGGTGATTTGATTGCCGAGAAAGAGGTGGCATAGCCCAGTTGTTTGAAACACTAGCAGTGTATGATTCTTGTAGATGATTTCCTTGTATTATCTGTACACTTGGTTCTTAGATAGTCATGTTTTGTGAAATGTAATTTGATTCACGGTATTTATATTTAAGTATCATTACGTAAAACACAAAAGGTTGATAATTTGACTGCCGAGGAAGAGATGTCATATGCCAGTTGTTTGGGAAACTAGTAGTGTATAATTCCTGTAGCTAATCTTGTATTTAGATAGTCAGTGTTTAATGAAATGTATTTTTAAAACCTGTTCACTGTTTAATTAACTCCAACGTTGACCCTTTTTTTTCCTGCTAATATCAGTATAACAGCAAAAGTATTCATCCTAATGTTGAATTATTATTGATGTTCTGTTTTTCTTTTTTTATCTTACAATGCAAAATAAAATTCAAATGATGCAAAAGAATGCACAATAACACAATACATACATTACCATACAACACAACACAAACCAGCACAGAATAGTAATACACAGTGTAACAAAGCACAAAAAAGAACACAGCACAATACAATACAATATAGGACAATGCAATACAATTTTTTTTTTTTTTTGTCCAGACATATACATACATGGCTAGCAATATGAAATGTAATTTGATCGTGGTAGCCAAAATTATTTATATCTTATTTACGCTTGAAAAACTAGTCATATAATTTCTGCAGATAATCTCCTTGTATTAACTTTAGATTTGGTTTTCAGAGTCAGTGTTTTATGTAATTTAATTTGACATGATTGAGAAGCTTTAAGATGTTGCCATAGTCTCACATACCTGCTGTGATAGATAATATATGTATCATAATTTAGTATGTGACTGTCTATTTGTATGTGCATATATGTTCTTTCATAAAGTTTCATTGTAAAATGCCAACATATTCTTAATCTTGCTCAACACTACTCTCTCTTCCCCCATCTTTGTCTGTCTTTATCTGTTTTCTTGTTTCTTTCTGTCTGTCCGTTTCTGTCTCTTTGTCTCTCTGTCTCTCTATCTCTGTCTGCCTGCCTGTCTGTCTGTCTGTCTGTCTGTCTGTCTGTCTGTCTGTCTGTCTCTCTCTCTCTCTCTCTCTCTCTCTCTCTCTCTCTACACACACACACACACACACACACACACACACACACACACACACACACACACACACACAGGTTTTCTTCACGTAAAGTAGTCCCTTGATTCACTATTAAAAAGCTGAACAGTCAGACCTGAACCACCATACCACACCTTTTCAACTCGTTTCCGTATTTACAGTATTTCCAGTTTGTACCAGCAGTACCTTTGGACTGCATTTGTGCACCTGGCTGCTTATGCTATATAACAGTGGACATGATCTGTGGGCCTAATCATTTTTGGTTGTTTCCTTTTCATAGACAGGTTGCACTGTAACAGTGGGCATCATCAGTAGATCACACTATCTGGTGGTGATTCCTCATTATAGACAGGTTGCGGTGTAGCAGTGGACATCAACAGATCACACAATCCGGTGGTGATTCCTCTGTATAGACAGGTTGCACTGTAACAGTGAACATCACCATAGATCTCATTATCTGGTGTTGGTTACTCTTTCAGGCCACAATCTACACTCTGAAAGAATGGAGCAAAGATTATGGGCCTGTATATGGGTAAGTTAAGTTTTTGTGCAAATTGTCCACTGAACATCAGAACTGGCTTTGACTTTGTTGACTGTTGTGCTGGTACTTGCGATCATGTTAGTGTGTTCTTTTGTGCATTTTTTGTCTGTCTGTCTGTCTGTCTGTCTGTCTGTGTGTGTGTGTGTGCGTGTGTGTGTGTGTGTGTGTGTGTGTGTGTGTGTGTGTGTGTGTGTGTGCAGACTTTTGAGAGTATACAGTTAGTGAATAGATAAGTAGATGTGGGAAATTGCTACCACACCTTCCACAGTTATGTGTGCCGCTATTGGTACTCCTAATTTTTATAATAATCAATAAATAATAATGGACATCAGAAAGTCAATGACGTTTTGATTATCCCGTCATCTGTGGCATTACTGGTACCCTCATGTTTGGCTATCCCATCATCTGTGGGTTTACTGCTGCATTGTATGATTCGCTATCCCATCATTATGTCATTGCTGCTACATTGCATGGTTAGCTGTCCAACCATCCGGTGCGGTACTAGTACACTGCATCTTTGGCTATCCTATCATCTGTGGCTTTACTGCTACACTACATACTTGGCTATTCCATCATTATGTCATTGCTGCTACATTGCATTTTTGGCTGTCCAACCATCCATGGCATTTCCGGTACACTGCATGTTTGGCTATCCCATCATCTGTGGCTTTGCTGCTACACTGTATGTAAGGCTATCCCAGAATCGGTGGCACTATTACTACATTGCATATTTGGCTATCCCATTGTTAGTGGAACTATTGCTACACTGCATGTTTGGATATTCCATCATCAGTGGCATTGCTTGTAAACTGTATGTTTTGGCTATTCCATCATCAGTGACATTGCTTGTACACTGTATGTTTGGCTATTCCATCATCAGTAATATCGTTTGTACACTGCATGTTTGGCTATTGCATCATCGGTGATGTTGCTTGTACACTTACAACATCTGATTATGGGGGACATGGCTGTATTGCGCAAACTTTCAACATCTGATGATAGGAGACATACCCATATTGGGCAAACTTACATCTATTGATAGGAGATATGACTGTATTGTGCAAGCTTACAACATCTGATGACTGGAGACATGGCTGTATTGGGCAAGCTTATAACATCTGATGATGAGAGACATGGCTGTATTGGGCAAGCTTACAACATCTGGTGATGGGAGACAAGGCTGTATGGGCAAGCTTACAACATCTGGTGATGAGAGACATGGCTGTATTAGGCAAGCTTACAGTATCTGAAGATGGGAGACATGGCTGTATTGGGCAAGCTTACAACATCTAATGACGAGAGACATGGCTGTATTAGGCAAGCTTACAGCATGAGAGACATGGCTGTATTGGGCAAGCTTACAGTATCTGAAGATGGGACACATGCTGTATTGGGCAAGCTTACAACATCTAATGATGACAGACATGGCTGTATTAGGCAACCTTACAGCATGAGAGACATGGCTGTATTGGGCAAGCTTACAGTACCTGAAGGTGGGACACATGGCTGTATTAGGCAAGCTTTACAACATCTGATGATGGGAGACATGGCTATACTAGGCACCCTCAGAACGTCTGATGTGGGGAGACATGGCTGTACCAGGCAAGCTTACAACATCAGATGATGGAAGATGTGGCTGTACCAGGCAAGCTTGCATCATCTGATGATGGAAGATATGGCTGTACCAGGCAAGCTTACATCATCTGATGATGGGAGGGAGACCTGGCTGTATTGGGCATGCTTACAACATCTGATGAGGGGAGACATGGCTGTACCAGGCAAGCTTAAATCATCTGAAGATGGGAGACATGACTGTACCAGGCAAGCTTACAACATCTGATTGGAGCCATGCGCACATCAGACCAGCGTACAAAATCTGATAATGGGAGAGACAAGCTTACAGCATCAAATGATTTGAGGACCTGATGTCTGCGAGTATGGTTGACTTATTTTATGATCTACTCATTTTCCTCAAATGAGCCCTATGTAAAATGCACAATCTCTCTTAAAGCTTCATCATTTGCTGTATGTGTATCTATATAAAGTGTCAGTATGTTTGGATGTAATACTCGTAAACCGTATGTAAACAATATAATACCTTTGTATTGATATTTTGCAACCCGAATCTTTTTGGCTGTCTGGCAGGGTCTACTTCGGTCGTAAACCACTTGTCGTCATCAATGACCTTGACATTATCAAGACTGTGCTGGTCAAGGATTTTGCTCACTTCACCAATCGATGTGTAAGGCAGAGTGAGAGAATAAGTTGAGTGAGATCAAGGAAGAAAGGACAGGGTATAAGAATTCTTTAACTAAATGAAGAGGGACAGAGGCTGATAAACCAATCCCAAAGCTGCAGACATTTTTTTTTATATTTCAGTGCTGTGCACAAAGTATGTGAGTAAGAGTATGTGCCTCTGTGTGTGTGTGTGTGTGTGTGTGTGTGTGTGTGTGTGTGTGTGTGTGTGTGTGTGTGTGTGTCTGTCAGTGTGGGAGAGGGGAGGAACTTGAGATTTGTCATTTCTCTAGATACGTTCAAATTTTCAACTCAGTATATACAATACATGCCCTGCCTTCACGACCATAACCCAACACCAGGTCAGTTATGTGTCATGATTTATTCACTCATGGTAACTCAGAGCAAATGGGGAAAAAATTTACAAACAAGACTTTGCAAACAAAAATTTTACCTTTCAAATCAAATTCCACCAACTCTCCCTTTCCTGTGATATGCCCCAACGCTACCAGCCAGTCTTGTTTTGTTCAGAAAGTAAAACATATTGCCATGCTGGTGAAAACAAGACAAACGAACAATTAGCCAATCCAGTTTTGTTCAGAAAGTGAAACAGATTGCCCTGTTGCTGAAAACAAAACAAACGAACAATCAGCCAATCCAGTTTCGTTCAGAAAGTGAAACAGATTGCCCTGTTGCTGAAAACAAGGCAAACGAATAACCAGCCAATCCAGTTTTGTTCAGAAAGTGAAACAGATTGCCCTGTTGCTGAAAACAAGGCAAACGAACAATCCGCCAATCCAGTTTCGTTCAGAAAGTGAAACATATTACCCTGTTGCTGAAAACAAGGCAAACGAACAATCAGCCAATCCAGTTTCGTTGAGGAAGTGAAACAGATTGCCCTGTTGCTGAAAACAAGGCAAACAAACAATCGGCCAATCCAGTTTCGTTCAGAAAGTGAAACAGATTGCCCTGTTGCTGAAAACAAGGCAAACGAATAACCAGCCAATCCAGTTTCGTTCAGGAAGTGAAACGGATTGCCATGTTGCTGAAAACAAGACAAATGAACAATCAGCCAATCCAGTTTCGTTCAGAATATGAAACGGATTGCCCTGTTGCTGAAAACAAGGCAAACGAACAATCGGCCAATCCAGTTTCGTTTCAGAAAGTAAAACGGATTGCCATGTTGCTGAAAACAAGGCAAACGAACAATCGGCCAATCCAGTTTCGTTCAGGAAGTGAAACAGATTGCCCTGTTGCTGAAAACAAAGCAAACGAACAATCAGCCAATCCAGTTTCGTTCAGAAAGTGAAACAGATTGCCCTGTTGCTGAAAACAAGGCAAACGAATAACAGCCAATCCAGTTTCGTTCAGAAAGTGAAACAGATTGCCCTGTTGCTGAAAACAAGGCAAACAAACAATCGGCCAATCCAGTTTCGTTCAGAAAGTGAAACAGATTGCCCTGTTGCTGAAAACAAGGCAAACGAACAATCAGCCAATCCAGTTTCGTTTGAGGAAGTGAAACAGATTGCCCTGTTGCTGAAAACAAGGCGAACGAACAATCGGCCAATCCAGTTTCGTTGAGGAAGTGAAACAGATTGCCCTGTTGCTGAAAACAAGGCGAACGAACAATCAGCCAATCCAGTTTCGTTCAGAAAGTGAAACAGTTTGCCCTGTTGCTGAAAACAAAGCAAATGAACAATCAGCCAATCCAGTTTCTTCCAGGAAGTGAAACATATTGGCATGTTGCTGAAAACAAGGCAAACGAACAATCAGTTAATCCAGTTTCGTTCAGAACGTGAAACAGATTTACCCTGTTGCTGAAAAGAAGGCAAACAAACAATCAGCCAATCCAGTTTCGTTCAGAAAGTGAAACAGATTGCCATGTTGCTGAAAACAAGGCAAACGAACAGTTAAAACACAACTGCGTAGTAACTTTTTTTTTCAAAGAAGCATTACTATGCATCTTCATTTGTGCGTTCAGTCATCACCTCGTAAAATGTTATCCGTGCCTCTGAGACAGTGAAATCTATCAGAAGGAAGACGAATATGATGAAATAGACACAGGCAATATCTGATGTATTCTGTTAGGAAAAATGGGATACGATGATGAAGAGGAGGATGTACACCCAAATATAAGTATTTTTCCCTTTCTTTATCTCTCTCGTCTGCTTTTAATAACTAGGCCAAGAATGACATTTGAGCGGCAGAGTAACAGGCAACTACACAGCATTAACACTTTCAGGTAAAAGAATGCAGTGGTCAAGTCTTCACACAGCTCACAAACAGGGCTCATTATCCTAGTGTTAACCTTTTTTCTGGACATTATCCTAGTGTTTAACCTTTGTTCTGGACATCCCAGTGTTAAACCCTCTTTTCTGGAATAAATAACTTATCCACACTAAAAAAAACTGAAATGACTCCAAAACATATGTATATGTATGTGTGAGTGAGTGTGTGTGTGTGTGTGTGTGTGTGTGTGTGTGTGTGTGTGTGTGTGTGTGTGTGACTGTGCAAGAGTGTCTTTACTTGCATCTGTCAGTCAGTGTCTTTTCGTCTTACTTTCTGTATAAGTTTGTGAGTGTATGATTTACCAAGCATTCGATTTGACAGATTGATTGATTTGTTGGTTTAATTTCATTTGTGTGTATAGCCAGTCAATCCCGAGGACCAGGGAGCCTCCGCGAACAAATCGGTGTTCTTCGCCCGTGGAGGGGACTGGAAACGTATCCGCAGCGTCATGACGCCCACCTTCAGTGCTGGCAAGATGAGACTGGTGGGCCTTGCTCTTACGATACTTACACATTTTTACTTCACGGTTTACTAACGATTTATTCAATGGATTTCCATGAATGAAAGAATTCGGCTCTTAATGTCTGTTTCATGCATGCAACTACTTATACTCTGTCTGTCCTTCTGATCTCTTCTGTCTGTAAATAGTCTGTCCGGACAGCATCAGTCATCTGCAAACTTATGTATTCTGTCTGTCTGTAGCCCATCCAGGCAGATCAATCATCTGCAGACTTCTGTATTCTGTCTGTCTATACTCTATCCAGACAACTCTGAACATCTGCACTTCCATGTAATTTGCCTGTGCCTGTACTCCATTTGGACAGTTCTGATCATTTGCAGAACTGTGTATTCTCTCTGTTATACCTTAAACCAAACAGCTGCAATAATGTACAGACCCATGTATTCTGACTGACTGTACTCCATTCAGACATCTCTGATCATCATCTGCAGAACTCTGTATTCTCTCTGTTTATACCTCAGCAAGCAGCTGCGATAATGTACAGACCCATGTATTCTCTCTGTCTGTACTCCATTTGGACAACTCTGATCATCTGCAGAACTGTGTATTCTGTCTGTCTATACCTCAGCCAAATAGCTGCGATAATGTACAGGCCTGTGCATTTTGTCTGTCTATACTCCAGATCCGATTATCTGCAGACTTTGAATTCTGTGTATACTCATGCGCGAAGAGATCCGATTATCTGCAGACTATGCATTCTATGTATGCTCCATGTGAACAGATCCGATTATCTGCAGACTATGAATTCTGTCTGTGTATACTCCATGCGAACAGATCCGATTATCTGCAGAATTTGAATTCTGTCTGTGTATACTCCATGCGAACAGATCCGATTATCTGCAGACTATGAATTATGTCTATGTATACTCCATGCGAGCAGATTCGATTATCTACAGACTATGAATTCTTTCTGTGTATACTCTATGCAAACAGATCCGATTATCTACAGACTATGCATTCTGTCTATGTATACTCCAACCAGACAGCTTCAGAAGTCGACAGTACTGTGAATGCTACACTTCATCCAAGCAGCTGCAATCATCTGCAGACCAAACACATTCTGTCTGTACCTCCAAGGAAAGGGCAGACCGTGGGTCCTGCCCTATATGTAGAGATCATGTGCTCTGTCTGTACTTCCTAAAAAAAAAAAAAGCTAGAACATTAGGGTCCTACCCATTCTTCTCCATGTGCAGAAATACGTATTCTATCTATATCTCATAGGAAATCCAAGACACTGGCTCCTGCTCTTTTTCTTCATGTGCAGACACATGTGTTGTCTTTACCTCATAGCAAAGCAAGAACATGTGTACAACTGTCTGAAATTCACTGCCCTGTGACTAAGTCAAGTACCGTTACCTTCCATAAAGCGTTAATCTAGTCAACAATGGAGCTAGTCATCTGCATTTCTTTACTGCGATTTAATTCAGTGCTCTGCCTTCCAAAAGGCACTAATCTGGTGAGCAGTTGTCTTGACCAGTCATTTGTCTTCCAAAAAAGCACCAACCCAGCCAGCAACTGTCTTCATCAGTTATCTATCATTCTTTGCCCATGCCCTGATTTTCTTGCCATTTATTTCTTAGAATTAACATTCACCATGCTGCTGTTGGGAGTCATCTCTGCTGCACCAGACTCTCCTGTGTTGTGGTCAACATCACGGGCAACTTTTGGGGCAGGTGATTGTGCACTCTGCGCTACCACTTAGGCTCAAATGCATCAGAGCATGAACTGCTCTTCTGCTGCGTGCAACTACATTAGGCTTGAATCACAACCAGTACCAAAAAGTCAGTGATTTTGTGCCAGCCTGCACTTCAGAAATGGTATGTGGATCCAGAAATCACTGTCAAACGGAAAACGCTGAAGGCAGTTGATGGCTTCACATCTCAGCTGCACACTCTCCAGATCTGTGACCGTCTATGACTAAATCAATGTTCGCATCTCCAAGGCAAGTTCAGCTTTCAGACGGCTGTCAGAAATTCTGTGGGG